>CM059793.1:9297678-9585178 GCA_030435695.1 Brachymystax lenok tsinlingensis
TTCATTAGCTGTGGTTGCTGATGTGTATATGGTTGAATCATCAGCATACATGGACACACATGCTTTGTTTAATGCCAGTGGCAGGTCATTGGTAAAAAAGAAAAGAGTAGAGGGCATAGAGAGCTGCCCTGCGGTACACCACACTTTACATTTGACATAAGAGAAGCTTCCATTAAATAAAGCCCTTTGAGTTCTATTAGATAGATAGTTCTGAATCCACAATATCGCAGAGGTTGAAAAGCCATAACACATACGTTTTTTCAACAACAGGTTACGCAAAAATATTTTGTATGATCTCTTATACACTATTTTAGACCCAGCTGTTGGAACTTTGGATTTCCTGGATATAGTCACTATATTGTGGTCACTGCATCCAATGGGTACGGATACAGCTTTAGAACAAAGTTCTACAGCATTAGTAAAAATGTGATCAACACATGTGGATGATCCTGTTCCTGTAGTGTTTGTAAACACCCTGGTAGGTTGATTAATAACCTGAACCAGATTACAGGCACTGGTTACAGTAAGAAGCTTCCTCTTGAGCGGACAGCTTGATGAAAACCAGTCAATATTCAGGTCCCGAACCCTCTCTGTTTACATCACATACACTATCAAGCATTTCACACATACTATTTAGATACTGACTGTTCACAACACTTCAATAACACTTGACATAAGATTACAGGGATATGGCTCTGAATATATACAATATATCAGTTGATCTGGTGCACATTCTTGCAGTAGAGTTCTGTACCAGTTTAAGTCTGTTTGGTGGTGATGCCAGTGAGGATTGTTTCAGTAGTCCAGTCAGGAAGTGGACGTTTCCGTACTGGAGTGTGACAGTGAGGGGCGAAGCCTGGAGATCTTTCCCAGTATAATGCCATTTTTCTATTTCCTTTTGCAATACATCCCTCCATTTTACCATGATGTCTTACAAGGTTCTGATCCTCCATATTTCTAACATTTCTACCGATATTGTCCTAAAAATAAATACTTTACCCAAGAGTACAGTAAAAATTTTGCTACAGAGGGGTGCAGCGATCTAAGGCACTGCATCTCACTGCTAGAGGCATCACTACAGACCCTGGTTCGATCCCGGCTGTATCACAACCGGCCGTGATCGGGAGTCCTATAGGGCTACTAACAATTTGCAAGGCGTTGTCCGGGTTAGGGGAGGGTTTGGCCGGGGTAGGCCGTCACTGTAAATAAGAATTTGCTCTTAACTGATTTGCATAGTTAAATAAAAAATCCCACTGACCTAAAGTGGTTTTGCGAATCCCCTAACAATATAGTTTGCAGGTCCAGCTGAACCCTGATATTATGACATTCCATTCCAGGACTTCAAAAGCGATCCACCGATGGACAGTACGAGAAAATATGTTCTATTGATTCTGTTTCCTTGTGACAGAGTCTGCACAAGGCTGACCATTTTAAGCTATTTAGGATGTTTAATGGTTGGCAAACAGATCAATTCTTTAATTTCTTATTTAAGTAATTGTCTCTTTCAATTTTGTAGCAGAGACGCAATGAGTTGTTATAATTTTGTATTGAGCATACACAGCCATACACTGTTGTTAGTTGCTTGTGTGACATAGTTTTACCATAATTTTTTCAATGTCCATAAATATTATACCCTTCTCATAAAAAAAAGATCTGCCTTTTCTGGAGGAGGACATTTAAATTGTAGCCAACTCTGTTTTACTTCATTTAACAAGAAGGATACTGTAACGGGTACGCTAAGAGTCGGGAAGCAAGTACAGAGAGAGAATTTAATAATTAATGAAACATGGAACAAAACAAGAGTAGCGTACAGACATATAACACAGGAACAGAATCAATATCGCCTGAGGAAAGATCCAAAGGGAGTGGCAGATATAGGGGAGGTAGTCAGGAGGGTGATGGAGTCCAGGTGAGTCTCATGAGGCGCAGGTGCGCATAACGATGGTGACAGGTGTGCGCAATAATGGTAAACTGGCGACAACAAGCGCCAGAGAGGAGGAGTGGGAGTAGACATGACAGATACTTTAAACAGGGGTTCATTGTCAATGCACCAAAAATGTAAGGTTTGAATCTGCAAAAAGGCAAAGACAGGGAGAGGTTTAATGCCTTAATATTTAATCCTTTTAACCCGTCAAACTCCTGTTTGTTATATAAATATACTAATTTAACTTTATCTGGTTTGCCATTCCAAATAAAATGAAATATTTTTTTCTCACATGATTTGAAAAAGGATTCTCCTGGAGTCGGTAGAGCCATGAATAAATACTGTAAATGAAACTTTCCTGATTAAATTAATCAAACAACTTTTGTTTTGATTCTAGATTATTCAATGCTACTGTATTACATTCAGCTACGCCACTGATGTGTAATGTTAGATTTTATATTTCTTCTGTAAGTATTTTCTCTGTTGACCGATACTGTTTTATTAATCCTGCCAAAAAATCATAACACTAGATTGAACTTCACTTAACTTTCTTGCGTTTTCCCTGTTAGTTAAAACACTATCAACGTTTCCCTTTACTATGGCAACTGTGATTGAACCAATACAATATTAGCCACTTTAAACGCAACATACCGAAACAAAACAACTATGCAAGAGATTTTGTTGTAGGTAGAACGCATCGGAGTAGGGTTTTATTTTACAAGACTCTTACTCTACACAGACCGGTGAGGCATAACCAATCAGAGCTGCAGTAGGCAAATAGACTATTTCCATATATGGATCTGTTCCATTTACTTTGAACTGGACTATGTTTACAGCTGTGGTCATGAGTAGATGAGCTTGTTTTGAGATCAAAGCAAGAGCTGCATGTAGCCACGTGTGCACATTTTGTTCATACCCTTTGCTAGTTACCTGTGGCGCTGATGTTTAGGCCGAGGTATGTATAGTTTTTTGTGTTCTCTAGGACAACGGTGTCTAGATGGAATTTGTATTCGTGGTCCTGGGAACTGGACCTTTTTTGGAAAACCACTATTTTTGTCTTACTGAAATTCACTGTCAGGGCCCAGGTCTGGCAGAAACTGTAAAGAAGATCTAGGTGCTGCTGTAGGCCCTCCTTGGTTGGGGACAGAAACACCAGATCATCTGCAAACAGTAGACATTTGACTTCAGATTCTAGTAGGGTGAGGCCAGGTGCGGCAGACTGTTCTCGTGCCCTCGCCAATTCGTTGACATATACAGTTGAAGTCGGAAGTTTACATACACCTTAGCCAAATACATTTAAACTCAGTTTTTCACAATTCCTGACTTTTAATCCTAATAAAAAATCCCTGTCTTAGGTCAGTTAGGATCACCACGTTATTTAAAAAATATGAAATGTCAGAATAATTGTAGAGAGAATGATTTATTTCAGCTTTTATTTCTTTCATCACATTCCAAGTGGGTCAGAAGTTTACAGACACTTAATTAGTATTTGGTAGCATTGCCTTTAAATTGTTTAACTTGGGTCAAACGTTTCGGGTAGCCTTCCACAAGCTTCCCACAATAAGTTGGGTGAATTTTTGCCCATTCCTCCTGACAGAGCTGGTGTAACTGAGTCAGGTTTGTAGGCCTCCTTGCTCGCACACGCTTTTTAAGTTCTGCCCACAAATTTTCTATAGGATTGAGGTCAGGGCTTTGTGATGGCCACTCCAATACCTTGACTTTGTTGTGCTTAAGCCATTTTGCCACAACTTTGGAAATATGCTTGGGGTCATTGTCCATGTGGAAGACCCATTTGCAACCAAGCTTTAACTTCCTGAATGATGTCTTGAGATGTTGCTTCAATATATCCACATAATTTTCCTCCCTCATAATGCCATCTATTTTGTGAAGTGCACCAATCCCTCCTGCAGCAAAGCACCCCCACAACATGATGCTGCCACCCCCGTGCTTCACGGTTGGGATGGTGTTCTTCAGGCTTGCAAGCCTCCCCCTTTTTCTTCCAAACATAATGATGGACATTATGGCCAAACAGTTCTCTTTTTTTTCATCAGACCAGAATACATTTCTCCAAAAAGTAACATTTTTGTCCCCATGTGCAGTTGCAAACCGTAGTCTGTCTTTTTTATGGTGGTTTTTGAGCAGTGGCTTCTTCCTTGCTGAGCGGCCTTTCAGGTTATGTTGATATAGGACTCGTTTTACTGTGGATATAGATACGTTTGTACCTGTTTCCTCCAGAATCTTCACAAGGTCCTTTGCTATTGTTCTGGGATTGATTTGCACTTTTCACACCAAAGCATGTTCATCTCTAAGAGACAGAATGTGTCTCCTTCCTGAGCGGTATGATGGCTGCGTGGTCCCATGGTGTTTATACTTGCTTACTATTGTTTGTACAGATGAATGTGGTACCTTCAGGCGAATGCTCCCAAGGATTAACCAGACTTGTGGAGGTCTACAATTTTTCTTCTGAGGTATTGGCTGATTTCTTTTGATTTTCCCATGATGTCAAGCAAAGAGGCACTGAGTTTGAAGGTAGGCCTTGAAATACATCCACAGGTACACCTCCAATTTACTCAAATTATGTCATTTAGCCTATCAGAAGCTTCTAAAGCCATGACATCATTTTCTGGAATTTTCCAGCTGTTTAAAGGCACAGTCAACTTAGTGTATGTAAACTTCTGACCCACTGGAATTGTGATACAGTGAATTATAAGTAAAATAATCTGTCTGTAAACAACTGTTGGAATAATTACTTGTGTCATGCACAAAGTATATGTCCTAACCGATTTCCCAAAACTATAGTTTGTTAACAAGAAATGTGTGGAGTGGTTGAAAAACAAGTTTTAATGACTCCAACCTAAGTGTATGTAAACTTCCTACTTAAACTGTATGTTGAAGAGGGTGGGGCTTCAGCTGCATCCCTGTCTCACCCCACGGCCCTGTGGAAAGAAATGTGTTTTTGCCAATTTAACCGCACATTTGTTGTTTGTGTACATGGATTTGATAATGTTGTATGTTTTCCCCCAACACCACTTTCCATCACTTTTGTGGATTGGGGTGATCAATCCTTGGTTCCACTTCATGGAGGATACCATCAACACCACAGGATTTTTTGGGTTGAAGGGTTTGTATTTTGTCCTGTAGTTCATTCAATGTAATTGGAGAATCCAGTGGTTTCTGGTAGTCTTTAATAGTTGATTCTAAGATATGTATTTGATCATGTTTGTTCCTTGTTATAGAGCCAAAAAGACTAGAGAAATGGTTTATTCATACATCTCCGTTTCGGATAGATAACTATTCATGTGGTTTGTTTAGAGTTTTACAATTTTCCCAGAAGTGGTTAGAGTCTATGGATTCTTCAATGACATTAAGATGATTTCTGATGTGCTGTTCCTTCTTTTTCAGTAGTGTATTTCTGTATTGTTTTAGTGATTTGCACAGTGAAGGCGTAGACTCAGGTTTTCTGGGTCTATGTTTTTGGTTGGACAGGTTTCTCAATTTCTTTCTTAGGTTTTTGCATTCTTCATCAAACCATTTGTCCGTGTTGTTAATTTTCTTAGGATGTCTGCTTGACATTTTTGGATTTGATAGGGAAGCTGAGAGGTCAAAAATACTGTTTAGGTTTTTTACTGCCAAGTTTACACCTTCACCATTACAATGGAACATTTTGTCCAGGAAGTTGTCTAGAAGGGATTGAATTTGTTGTTGCCTAATTGTTTGTGTAGATTTCCACACTAATTTCCTTCCATCTATAGCATTTCTTAATATTACTCAGTTCCTCTGGCTTTGATGCCTCATGATTGAGAAAAGCTCTGTTCAAGTAGACTGTGTGTCACGTCCAGGCCAGAGTTTTAGGCTGGCGTGTTTAGGTTTCGTTTTTGGTGAAGGGTTTTTTGAGTTCTAGGTGTTCTATTTCTATGTTGGGGTAATGGTTCCCAATTAGGGGCAGCTGAGTGTCGTTGCCTCTAATTGGGAACCATATATATGTTTGGGGTTTTCATTAGGAGTTTGTGGGTTATTGTTTGTACATAGCTTTGTTAGTTTGTCTCCGGTGCGTGTCCAGAGCCTGGTGCGTGAGATTCCAGCTCCACTCATCTGCCAGGGGAGGGTGTCATTGCCTCTAATTGGGAACCATATATATGTTTGGGGTTTTCATTAGGAGTTTGTGGGTTATTGTTTGTACATAGCTTTGTTAGTTTGTCTCCGGTGCGTGTCCAGAGCCTGGTGCGTGAGATTCCAGCTCCACTCATCTGCCAGGGGAGGGTGTCGTTGCCTCTAATTGGGAACCTTATATATGTTTGGGGTTTTCATTAGGAGTTTGTGGGTTATTGTTTGTACATAGCTTCGTTAGTTTGTTATGTTCATGTTACGATCTTTGTTTTCATATGTTTTGTTGTTTTGACTCAGTTACGTGTATTAAATAAAGCATGTATACTGGATACCTCGCTGCGCCTTGGTCTGTCCCTTTTGAAGATCGTGACAGAATAACCCACCATGAAAAGACCAAGCAGCGAGAGAACCGGGAGTACTGGACCTGGGAGGAGGAATTGTTTAGAGACGGACCCTGGACTCAGCCTGGAGAATATCGCCGGCCAAGAGAGGAGCTAGAAGCAGCGGCGGCGGAGCGGCGCAGGTGTGAGGCATTATACGGAGCATGGAACCCGGATAAAGAAAAGTATGTTGGGACTCGCCTGGCTAGGAAGCCCGAAAGGCAGCCCCCAAAAACTTTTTTGGGGGGGCACACGAGGAGTTTGGCCGGTTCAGGATGGACTCCTGAGCCAACTCCTCGTGCTCTCTGGAGGGAGCGTCGGAGGGAGCGTCGCACTGGTAAGACGCCGTGCTATGCAGTTTTGCGCACGGTGTCTCCAGTGCGCGTTCACAGCCCGGTGAGAGAGATTCCAGCGCCACTCATCAGTCAGGGGAGGGTGAGTGTGCAGCCTGGAAGAGTGGTGCCGGCTCAGCGCTCCTGGTCTCCGGTGCTCCTCCTTGAACCAGGATATCCTGCACCGGTTCTGCGTGCAGTGTCTCCGGTGCGTGTCCAGAGCCTGGTGCGTGAGATTCCAGCTCCACTCATCTGCCAGGGGAGGGTGAGTGTGCTACCTGGAAGAGTGGTGCCGGCTCTGCGCGCTAGGTCTCCAGTACACCTTCTGGGACCGAGATATCCTGCACCGGTTCTGCGTGTGGGGTCTCCGGTTCGCATCCACAGCCCAGTACGTCCTGTTCCGGCCCCTGTGCGCTTAGAGAGTCCAGCACGTCCTGTTCCGGCTCCGCGCACCAGGCCCCCTGTGCGCTTAGAGAGTCCAGCACGTCCTGTCCCTGTTCCACGCTCCAGGATCCCTGTGCCCGTCGTGGACCCAGAACGTCCAGGCCCTGCTCCACGCTCCAGGATCCCTGTGCCCATCGTGGACCCAGCACGTCCTGTCCCTGCTCCACGCTCCAGGATCCCTGTGCCCGTCGTGGACCCAGCACGTCCTGTCCCTGCTCCACGCTCCAGGATCCCTGTGCCCGTCGTGGACCCAGCACGTCCTGTCCCTGCTCCACGCTCCAGGATCCCTGTGCCCGTCGTGGACCCAGCACGTCCAGTCCCTGCTCCACGCTCCAGGATCCCTGTGCCCGTCGTGGACCCAGCACGTCCTGTCCCTGCTCCACGCTCCAGGATTCCTGTGCCCGTCGTGGACCCAGCACGTCCTGTCCCTGTTCCACGCTCCAGGATTCCTGCTCCCCGCACCAGAGTGCCAGTGCGCGTCATGAGTCCAGTACGGCCCGTTCCTGCTCCCCGCACCAGCGTCCCAGTGCGCGTCATGAGCCCAGTAAGGCCCGTTCCTGCTCCCCGCACCAGAGTCCTACCACAATCTCTGGCTTTTGTGTGTCCTCAGTGGATGTGTGGGGGTTGTCAAGAGATCTATCAGGGGAGCTGACAGGGGGGCTGTTATGAGGGGGTGGGGTCGGTTGGGTTGGTGGGTCCTGTGTTGTGTGTCTCATTGTTGTGTTGTGGTCCGGGTCTGAGGTTCTGCTGGCTTCTCTGGGGGAGTGTCTGGGGGCATGTCCTGCTCTCTGTCACACCTCAACTTTCTCACCTCCTCCTTCAGTGCCATGTGTGCCTCTAAGTTCTCTCACCTCAGTCCGTAGAGCAGCCAGCTCTCTCTGACAGCCGTTAATCTCCACCTTCTGCCCTCCTGGTCTTGTTGGGGGGGTTGTGCTGGTCTGTTTTGTGGGTCTGTTCTGTCTGTATTGTGTGGACTAGCTCTCTCAGCTCCACCATGTGTCTCTCCAGCTCTGTGAATGGATCCCTCTCAATGATGGAGGAGCAGTGCAGTTGTGGGACCTGGGTGTGTTCAGTGCTGGGGGGATGACTATCCTCGTCTACAGGACAGTTTGAAGAGGTGTGATCAGACTGACTCAGGATGGGGAAGTCGTCACAGTGAGATATATTTTCTTGCTCTCTCTCTCTCTATCTCACTCTCTCTCTCCTGCCCTAGGATCCATCAAACTCTCTCTCTCTCTCCTGCCCTAGGATCCATCAAACTCTCTCTCTCTCTCCTGCCCCAGGACCCATCTACCACAACCTCTCTCCTGCCCCAGGACCCATCTACCACAACCTCTCTCCTGCCCCAGGACCCATCTACCACAACCTCTCTCCTGCCCCAGGACCCATCTAACACAACCTCTCTCAGCTAGCTGGCTGGCTAATTAGCTAATAAAAGTACTGTGTCAGAGCAAACGTAGCTAGCTAATACAGCCTGATACCAGTGCTGGTGGAGGCCTAAATCAGCATGTTATTTGTGCAACAGTATCTTCTAAATCAAAGAGGAATAGGCGAAGCATGAATATGTTGGCTACATGAATAAAGATTTAATGTAGCCAAAGATTATAGGGTCCCCTTGGTTCATATCCTGTCACAATAACTCGTCCATGGCATTTTCATTTGTTGTCAAAGTGCCCACTATTATTTATATTCTAACTATAGAATTAGACTAAACATTCTATTTCCATGATTCCAAAAGTTCACCCAAGTGATTTGATCTAAATCGCAATTGCAACATTTGGTATTTAGTATTTTTGCCCACATCATGGCAGTGTGAAAATGACGGCAGGGCGGCAGGGTAGCCAAGTGGTTAGAGCGTTGGACTAATAACTGACTTGGACTTGTAACTGGAGGGTTGCAAGTTCAAATCCCCAAGCTGACAAGGTAAAAATCTGTTGTTCTGCCCCTGAACAAGGCAGTTAACCCACTGTTCCCCGGGTGCTGAAGACGTGGATGTCAATTAAAAGGCAGCTCCCCACACCTCTCTGATTCAGAGGGGTTGGGTTAACTGCGGAAGACACATTTCAGTTGAAGGCATAATAACTAATAATGATGGCTTTGACTACAGCCCCATTGATGTGAAAGGGGGTGTGTTTGACCCTCCTTTTCCTGTAGTCCACGATCAGCTCCTTTGTCTTGCTCACATTGAGGGAGAGGTTGTTGTCCTTGCACCACACGGCCAGGTCTCTGACCTCCTCCCTATAGGCTGTCTCATCGTTGTCGGTGATCAGGCCTACCACTGTTGTGTCGTCAGCAAACTTAATGATGGTGTTGGAGTCGTGCTTGGCCACGCAGTCGTGGGTGACCAGGGAGTACAGGAGGGGACTGAGCATGCACCCCTTAGGGGCCCCGGTGTTGAGGATCAGCATGGCATATGTGTTGTTGCCTACCCTTACCACCTGGGGGTGGCCCGTCAGGAAGTCCAGGATCCAGTTGCAGAGTGAGGAGTTTAGTCCCAGGGTCCTTAGTTTAGGGTTAAGCTTTTTGGGCCCTATGGTGTTGAACGCTGAGCTGTAGTCAATGAACAGCATTCTCACATAGGTGTTCCTTTTATCCAGGTGGGAAAGGGCAGTGTTGCGTGTGACAGAGATTGCATCATTGGTGGATCTGTTGGGGCGGTATGTGAATTGGAGTGGGTCTACGGTTTCCGGGATGATGGTGTTGATGTGAGCCATGACCAGCCTTTCAAAGCACTTCATGGCTACTGACGTGAGTGCTATGGGGTGGTAGTCATTTAGGCAGGTTATCTTCGCATTCTTATGCACAGGGACTATGGTGGTCTGCTTGAAACATGTAGGTATTACAGACTCGGTCAGGGAGAAGTTGATAATGTCAGTGAAGACATTTGCCAATTGGTCCGCGCGCTGGTAATCCGTCTCGCCCCACGGCCTTGTGATGGTTGACCTGTATAAAGGTCTTGCTCACATCAGCTACGGAAAGCATGATCACACAGTCATACGGAACAGCTGTTGCTCTCATACATGCTTCAGTGTTGCTTGCCTCGAAGCGAGCATAAAAGGCATTTCGCTTGTCTGGTAGTCTCTAATCACTAGGCAGCTCGCGGCTGGGTTTCCCTTTGTAGTCTGTATTAGTTTGCAAGCCCTGAACAACCGATGAGCATCAGAGCCGGTGTAGTAGGATTCGATCTTAGTCCTGTATTGACGCTTTGTCTGTTTGATGGTTCGTCTGAGGGCTTAGCGGGATTTCTTATAAGCGTTTAGTGTCCCGCTCCTTGTGCGTGCATGCTTACAAAAATAAAAAGACTAGACTCACCCTAGTTGTAGACTAGTTGAATGCCAATGCCATCCTCCCCTCTTACATGTTGGCAAAATGGTCGATGGCTCTGTCATACAGTACGTTTTTAGTTATAGTTGTCATAGGTTACCTAGCTAAAATGCTTGCTAGCCTTCCTCGCATGGGCAACAATGAACCAGCTAAGTTAGCTAGCCAGAGCTTACTAGGCTATATATTGAACTTCAATTGTCTCAAGCCAGTGGCACAAAATATTAATTTATGGTTAGATCAGAATTGCGGTCATAATCATTGGTCTGTACAGAGAATTAGCTAAAAACCACAAGTCCAAATCCACATCGATGGCTTAGGAAACGGCTGATTTAGCAAGCTAGCTACTGCAGGACAACAACACAAGCAGCCCAGAAACACACGTTTTTCTTACAGTGTGATTTGAACGGTGTGAAGCCAAATCAAAACGGGTCTCCCTTGGTGGGAGTTTTGCTGTGCCAGTACAACCCACAGTTGAGCTCAGCTCAACGCTGATTGTCAAATAATTGTATAATATTTTTATCAAGGGAGGCTAAGCATTTAGCCTCCCTTGATAAAAATATTATACAATTATTTGATCGTGGACTGCTGGCATTAATCAAATGCTACGGCGGCAACAGGTCATATTCTTTTGGTCCAGACAGGATCAGATACATGGAGTACACATACTGAGACAGAGAGGCTCTGTTTCCCTCTCTCAGATGCTTTCTCCCGTGAGATTCAGTCACTTAAAAATTGAAGGAAAATTATAAAAACACAGAGACGAAAGATGAATGAATTCAACATTTTAAAATGTTTATTGATCAAATATTTGGGGAAGTCAAATCCATCCATGAATACACACTACTGTGCATGTAACACAATTCTATTGACTAAATCAAGTCAAATGAACAACATGCATTCAGCTGTATTGTGAATAGAACTAGGCTACATCTTGACTTACCCAGTTTATCAACAGAAATGTACCATTCAAGTAAATGATTACCATTGTCGATTTGTAGTTAGAATGGTAAAAACAAGGTCAAATTGATTGTATGATTGACTAATTAATGCGTACATGGCGGTCTCTAACAAATGGACATACAAATGTTCAAATGTAATGATATTGAACTCAAATGATGCAAAGCAGAACCTGAGTTTATCTGTCTGGATCAAGTGTCATTCTGTGATTTTAGTTAATATGCATTATTTTTGTTTGTTGTCGTATCGTTTTAGTATCATTTTGGTATCAAATATCATGGTGGTATCGAATGTCGTAATTCTAATCCTGGTATCGAAGTAAAAATTCTGGTATTATGACAAAACTACTTCTCACTGCCCCAGAACCCAGCTCCATTACTTTCATGCTCCACTACTTTCTGCTTGTTACAAATTAAGCCTGACTCCGTTAGCTGTCAGAGTGTGGCACTATCCTGCGGAAAGGGAACCCTCCCCACCACTGAGGGGGTCTGACATACACTCTGTCTGGTTAGATAGACAATCAGGAAAGGCATCGTCTCTGACATAATCTTTCTGTCCGGATTGGTCGCCCCCTCGGGTTCGTGCCGTGGGGGAGATCTTGGTGGGCAATACTCGGCCTTGTCTCAGGATAGTAAGTTGGTGGTTGAAGATATCCCTCTAGTGGTGTGGGGGCTGTGCTTTGGCAAAGTGGGTGGGGTTATGTCCTCAGAGCCTGGTTCCTAGTAGGTTTCTTCCTAGGTTCCTGCCTTTCTAGGGAGTTTTTCCTAGCCACCGTGCATTTACACCTGCATTGCTTGCTGTTTGGGGTTTTAGGCTGGGTTTCTGTCTAGCACTTTGTGACATCTGCTGATGTAAAAAGGGCTTTATAAATACATTTGATTGATTTGATTGATCGTCCAACACCCACACGTTACCAGAGTAGAGAACTCAAGCAGACGCCGCAGTAAATGTTATCATAGCAAAAGGGGGAAAGAATTTAAATGGCACACAAGCACTGATTGTCCCTTATTGCAAAGATCGGTCTGTACTTTACTCTGCTTATGGCTGATGAGGTTGACATGGCCCCACTATGGGTATTCTCTATTAGACAACCTGGAATACACCTCTGTGGCAGACAACTTTGGCCAACACCTAAAATGCATAAACACATTATCTTAAAGGTCCATTACAGCTTTTTTAATCTCAATATATAATAATTTCTGGGTAACAATTAAGTACCTTACTTTTCTTTTTAAAATTGAAATGGTCAAAAAGAAAAAACATAAATCAAATGTATTCATCACATACAGTTTACAGCAGGTATAAAAGGTCCAGCAAATATAATATTATGAATAGAGTACCACAGTTTGAGTCATAATGCCCATAAAACCTAGCAGTCAAACAGGGAAATGGTTCCAATTCTTTTTATACCATTCATTTTTCCATTAGGGGATTTTAGAAACACTTAAAATAAGTCCTTTGTCTTGTGTAGGCTTTATGGGTATTATGACTCCTCCACTGTGGGGCTCTATGGAAAGATGAGACTCTCACAAACACATACATTTTTCTCTAGGATGCCCACAGGCCTCACAAGACTTGTATGAATATCCCATGGAACCAGTTTAAAAAATGTATGGAATATATTTTTTTTATACTTCAAGGGGTCTTTAAAATTCAAAATAAAATAGATAAATGATCCTTGGTATGACATTCTTAAAACAATTCCATATAGTTTAGACTCTAATGGGATAATCAATAATCAATAATAACAACGAAAAGAGTCAAGCCAAAAATAACAAGTAGTAGAAGTAATAGAAGAGGTATTATGTATAGCAAGTAAAAAATAACACTTGAATTAACAAAAGACTGCAAAGTTGTCTGGGAGCTAGCATCAGGGCTACCATCGTCAGCGCCATTTTATGTCATAGCTTTTTAGCAAAGAGCAATTTCTCAAGCAAGAATGTTGTTAGGACTGTCCTGGAGTGGGGAGGTGAAAACAGAAAACTAGCCATTATTATCAGAGAGTTTTGGAACACTCTTATTGGTCTATCAACTAATTTACCGCCTGGTGACGACACAAGGCAGGCCAAAACTACATCCCACCAAAACAGGCTGAAATGTTCACAATTTCACAGTACTATTGAAACCTCAAAGTGTGTAAATGTAAAACGTTTTTGACTGCAACGGGCCTTTAAAGGTAGACTCAGCAATATTACGTAGATACAGAAAGTAAACAGCATAGTGGGTTATTTTCCTCAACAACTAATATCGTTGAAGCGCAAGGCTCAACTTTTCCTCTCTTTTAATCCCGTGGCTACCATGCTGTAACAGTATGAAACAAACTCGTGCACATGCGCAGATACTGTGTGTGACTGTGTGAGAGCGAAGGCTTGCATCTTGCTCATCTCAATATCTGCGGTGTTGCTCATGGCAACCTAATTCAGCTGAGTCTACCTTTTAAAGCGCATTCATTACAATTATATGAACATACTAGGCTGCATGACACGACTCAGCAAGGGAGAGTTGTGACCCACTAGTCCCTTTGTTGGTGCAATATTTGCCCAGAAATGTATCAAGCTTTGATAGGTCCTGTCAGACTTATTTTTCCTGGGGGGGTGTCTCTTTTTGTTTGGAATGGGGCGGCAGTTAGGGGCTGTGTATGGCTGTACATGTGGATGTTTGAGGGAGAAAGACACTGAAGAGGACCAATCAGTAAAAACATTTAATTTTTATATTTAACTAGGCAAGTCAGTTACGAACAAATTCGTATTTACAATGACCGGCCAAACCCGGACAACACTGGGCCAATTGTGCACCACCCTATGGGACTCCCAATCACTGCCGGATGTGATGCAGCCTGGATTCGAACCAGGGACTGCAGTGACGCCTCTTGCACTTAGATGCATTGCCTTAGACCGCTGCGCCACTCGGGAGCATAGCCCACTTCATTATCAACACATTGTGCTGACAACATCAAACACCCTCTCTAGACTCTAAAGCCAGAAGGACTTTGAGTTTGGTGTCAGCTAGGAATCATGGGTCATTTCCATTCCCAGAATTTTGACTAAAAAAGCAAAAAAAGATTCTCCTCCCTTGACAGACCAGTCAAAGCTAAGTTGTTGAGAGGCCCAATATGCTCCCTCTGTCCCAGAGTGCACTGCAGCCCACTGATCACCCAAATCTAATCTGAGGATTACTAGGGAGGGGAGAGGGTAAGATGCCTTAGACTTGACTCAAATGGGTAATGAATGGAACTAATGAGAATAGCCAAGGCTCCCAATCCAGCCGGGCCTGACTCAATGAATTCTGGAGGTACAGTGCAGTCATTTAATTTGCTATAAGGCTCAAAGTGGAGCATCCCACAAAACCTCAATCATACTTTCGGAATCTAGTCATATGGTGTGAATGGTCGGATAGCCTTTCTCTATTCACATAGACATTCTTTCACATAACCTGGGCGAGCGACGTTGGCCTGAGTACTGTAATACAAAGGCAGGAAAGGGAGACGATAGAACAATCTATAGCAACACCCATAGCAAAATCCTTACAACACCCATAGCAAAATCCATAGCAACACCCATAGCAACACCCATAGCAAAATCCATAGCAACACCTAAAACACCCACATCAGTAGCACATGGTTCTACAATGTCGCTACCATAGATTGGATCATTTTATCTTCATTCAGACCCAAGGCTTGGATGATAGGACTCAATTTCTTAGTAGTGTAAAACAACTTGCCCTCTCCCGTTTGTCAGTTTGGGTTAGCAACAACTGGCCGCAATACACAATGTGGATGATAAGACACTGACAGGATGGAATGCTATAGGATTTCAATGTTATGTAGGGAGACATGGTCCATGCTGCACCATGTTGTAAGAGAGGGCTGATCATCAGCAGTACACTATGGTACTGTATGCTGGGTAGAGGACCTAGTCATAATTAATTCCCCAGAATGTGTGGCTTTGGCTTGTCAATAAAACATGGACAGCATCGTTATAGGCAACCCCTAATCAATGGAGCCAAAAGTAGCTTTAATTGCATTTTTCACCCCTTCTGGCTGTGCTGTGTGTGAGTCGGAGGTGGGGTATGGTCAGTATGTACACACACCATTCATTCCCTGCCTGCCTTGTATCTTTCAACTGAGGAGTGGAGAAGCAGGAACTTATTTCTGACAAGACCTTCATGGCTTGCTTTCTGCTGAATGGCCACTTCCAGGAGCAGTGGCACAAAGCAGAGTAAATAAATGATTGAGGAAAAAGCGAGAGAATCGGGCCACTGAGAAGTTTATGTCCTCCCTCCGCCCCTCGCACTCCTCTGTTCACCACCCCATATGCATAAGGGATGACTTTTATCGGCTGTGTAATTTGTGTCCATAGGAGAGCCATGTCTTTTTAAGGAGACAAATGACTCCTACTCTCCAGGTACTAATGATAACATCGAGAGTATCACAGGAGCTTTCTACAGCGTTTCCACATGCAGGGTTCTCCACCGGTACTTGAAGCACTGTGTCTTCTGGGTATCGTAAGCTCTCATAGCACCCAAAAGGGCTGAGGATATTCAGTCAAGGAGAAGGCATCTATTTGAGGTATACAGGAGTGGTTATAGCACTGCAGAGGATGAAAGAATGACAATGCAAAGCAATGGTATTGACACAAACAAGTGCTTTCCCTGTTGTCTTCAGGAAAAAGGCATTACTTTTCATTCTATAGTCAGATTGAACTGGAAGAGGGGATATTTGAGTGCCACTCTCTCCTTTTATGCAGTAGTATAAAAGGAGAGGTAGTAAGTAGTATTCATAGCCGAGTAGTATAAAAACAAGGGGGTTGGATATATGGGGGTTGGATTAAAGGGAGGTTGGATACAAGGGGGCTGGATACAAGGGGGCTGGATACAAGGGGGTTGGATACATGGGGGTTGGATAGGAAGGGGTTGGATACAAGGGGTTTGGATATAAGGAGGTTGTAGGATTGCAGTTGATTGGTTGTAATTTCCCATATTGGTGGGGTTGGCTGGGGATTGTCTAATCACGTCACGTGACACCCCTACCCAACCTGCAGGACGTTGAATCAATGGGTAGTTGGAGTGGAGTAAGGCACAAAGCAGGGCATTGACTGTTGTCCTATACTGTAAGTGGAATTATGGAATTGGAATTAACTCTTAACTGTGAGCAACTGCGGCCCCTCCGAGTTCCGATTTTTTTGTGTCCCCCACCCCATCAAAGTTCCCCATTCCTGGTCTATGCATACTGTATAAGAAACTATAAAAATCTCAATGACATCATTCTATGAAAACAAAGGACAACATCTGAGGCAGTGAGCACAGAGAAAGAAAGGAGATCTTGAAATCCAAAGAAAATAATCATTGAAACACTAAGAACAAACCCATACTGAGGAGGGAATTGCCCTTCAGCATCTCCAGTACAACATTGGGCAATCAGCCACCTTTCACTTTCAATAGTATTACAGTTCTCATGACGGCGTAATTACAGAGCTACTGTAATTCACAAGAGGAACGGGCTGCTTCTGTTTGAATTTTATTTATTCATTAGTTCGATTGCGTGGTTTCCAGACGCAAATGTCGCCTGTACCTCAACCGTGTTATGAAAAGATAAAGGAATTTGCAAGGCAAACAAGAGACTGAAAGAGAGAATAACATTGCCACCCACAGTGGGAAGATGGAAGAAACCATCAAAAGTGAGGTACTGTAAAAGTGAGGTACTGTAAAATTGAGGTACTGTAAAAGTGAGGTACTGTAAAAGTCCTGCTTATTTTCTTCCCTTCTTCTAGGCTCTCAGCTCAAAGTCTTGGGAACACTGAATACATCATCGGAAGGAGCGGGCTGAGGAGGAAAGGAGGGAGGGGTCAGGGAGGAAGGGATGGAGGGGTCAGGGAGGAAGGAACGGAGGGGTCAGGGATGGAGGGGGCAGGGAGGGAGGGGTCAGGGAGGAAGGGATGGAGGGTCAGGGAGGAAGGGATGGAGGGTCAGGGATGGAGGGGGCAGGGAGGGAGGGGTCAGGAGGAAGGAACGGAGGGGTCAGGGAGGAAGGAACGGAGGGGTCAGGGATAGAGGGGGCAGGGAGGAAGGAACGGAGGGGTCAGGGATGGAGGGGGCCGGGAGGGAGGGGTCAGGGGGAAGGAACGGAGGGGTCAGGGAGGAAGGAACGGAGGGGTCAGGGATAGAGGGGGCAGGGAGGAAGGAACGGAGGGGTCAGGGATGGAGGGGGCAGGGAGGGAGGGGTCAGGGAGGAAGGGATGGAGGGGTCAGGGAGGAAGGGGTGGAGGGGTCAGGGAGGAAGGGATGGAGGGGTCAGGGAGAAGGGACGGCGGGGTCAGGGAGGGAGGGATGGAGGGGTCAGAGAGAAGGGATGGAGGGGTCAGGGAGAAGGGATGGAGGGGTCAGGGAGAAGGGAGGGAGGGGCCAGTGTGTATAAATAAAGAGTGGATGAGCAATCTTTCCTGGTTCAATCACCACGTAGTGTTGAGCACCGAGGTCAACGCCCCAGTCCCACTGTTCCCCAGGTCAACGATGCCCCAGTCCCACAGATCCCCAGGTCAGCAACGCCCCCATCCCACTGTTCCCCAGGTCAGTGACCGCCCCAGTCCCACTGATCCCCAGGTCAGCAACGCCCCCATCCCACTGTTCCCCAGGTCAGTGACCGCCCCAGTCCCACTGATCCCCAGGTCAGCAACGCCCCCATCCCACTGTTCCCCAGGTCAGTGACCGCCCCAGTCCCACTGTTCCCCAGGTAAACAACGCCCCCGTCTCACTGTTCCCCAGGTCAGTGACCGCCCCAGTCCCACTGTTCCCCAGGTAAACAACGCCCCAGTCCCACTGTTCCCCAGGTCAGTGACCGCCCCAGTCCCACTGTTCCCCAGGTAAACAACGCCTCCGTCTCACTGTTCCCCAGGTCAGTGACCGCCCCAGTCCCACTGTTCCCCAGGTAAACAACGCCTCCGTCCCACTGTTCCCCAGGTCAGTGACCGCCCCAGTCCCACTGTTCCCCAGGTAAACAACGCCTCCGTCTCACTGTTCCCCAGGTCAGTGACCGCCCCAGTCCCGCTGTTCCCCAGGTAAACAACGCCTCCGTCTCACTGTTCCCCAGGTCAGTGACCGCCCCAGTCCCACCGTTCCTCAGGTCAGCGACCGACGCACTGTGTGTCTACGAATGACAGCTCACACCTCAGAGTGGTGACGATAGGTGCTTATTCCGAGACATGCTTAAAGGTCCTCTGACTAATGGAGAATGATTCAGTTGATAACATGTCATCCAGGATGTCAATAATGTTTTTCTAGCAGTACTTCTGCGGGATAAAAGAGTGAGTGGAGGGTTCAACCGGGGAGAAGGGCTCAGCTGCTGTTGCACGGCTGGTGAAGGAAAGACATGCCGCCTAGAGCCATGCAGGTAAAGCCTCACTGTACTGCTCAATCATTTCAAAGGAATGAAAGGAATGAGTGTGTGAAATACTTCATGTAATGAAAACGTGTATACTTTCAGAGGAAGAAACATGATGGCCACAAACAATCAAATGTATTTATAAAAGCCCTTTTTACATCAGCCGATGTCACAAAGTGCTATACAGAAACCAGCAAGCAATGCAGATGAGTCACGATCTTCAAAGACGGACCAAGGCGCAGCGTACCGGGTTGAGTAAAACATATTTATTAAGTTGAACTCACTGAAACAAAAGGAAGAACACAACGATCGTAACTCAACGTGTAGCACACAACAGCAACTAACACACTGAACATAAACAATATCCCACACACAGGTGGGGGACTAAACAACCTAAATAGGATTCCCAATTAGAGACAACGACTAACAGCTGCCTCTAATTGGGAACCCAAACCAAACCAACATAGAAACAAAACACACCCCTGATCACATCCTGACCAACAATACAAATGAGCAGCCAAAACGGGCTATCTTTGGCCAGGACGTGACAGTACCCCCCCCCCCAAAGGCGCGGACTCCGACCGAGTCCAAAAGTCACTGGGAGGGTCTCTTGGGTGGGCCTTCGCCTTCGGCGGCGGCTCCGGGAAAAAGGCCGTACCGGCCCGAGAAGACACACCGTACGTGGAGCAGGAACAGTACGTGCCAGGCTGGGACGACACCCTAAAGGCCTGGTGCGTGGAACAGGAACAGGACGTCCTGGACTCGCGATGCGCACAGGGGGCCTGGTGCGGGGAGCAGGAACAGGCCACGCTGGGCTCGCGATGCACACAGGGGTTCTGGTGAGTGGAGCAGGAACAGGCTGTGCTGGGCTCGCGATGCGCACAGGGGTTCTGGTGCGGGGAGCAGGAACAGGCTGTGCTCGGCTCGCGATGAGCACTGGGATTCTGGTGCGGGGAGCAGGAACAGGCCGTGCTGGGCTCACGATGCGCACTGGGATTCTGGTGCGGGGAGCAGGAACAGGCCGTGCTGGGCTCGCGATGCGCACTGAGAATCTGGTGCGGGGAGCAGGAACACCTTCACGCCCTTGGTGCAGACTACACTCAATCATAGGACCTACTGAGTCTTCAATAAAGACTTAAAGGTCGAGACCGGGTCTGCGTCTCTCACATGGATAGGCAGACCATTCCTTAAAAATTGAGCTCTATTGTAGAAAGCTCTGCCTCCAGCTGTTTGCTTAGAAATTCTAGGGACAATAAGGAGACCTGCGTCTTGTGACCGTAGCATATGTGTAGGTATGTACGGCAGGACCAAATCGGAAAGATAGGTAGGAGCAAGCCCATGTAATGCTTTCTAGGTTAGCGGTAAAACCTTGAAATCAGCCCTAGCCTTAACTTCTTAGGGAGCGGTGGGGCACTCCCGACACTACCAGGTGAAATCAAAGGCGCCAAATTCAAAATCCAAAAGTTGAATTATTAAACATGCATCAATATACAAGTGTTTCATATTCATCAAAAGCTCTGCTTCTTGGCAATATCACAGCGTTGACAGATTTCAAAAAGGCTTTACGGCGAAAGCACTACATTTGATTGTTTGAGGATAGCACCCCACATATTTTTACCATTACCATAAATTCATAAGCTATCACGGTTCACAGAAAACACATTTCACAGCGAAAACAAATCAATTACCTTTTGAAGAACTTCTGCTGAGGGCTTCCCAAGTGTCCAACAAAGACAATCCATGGTTCTTTTGTTCGAAAAAGTCATGTATTATATCTATAAATCTCTGTTTGTTTGGCGCGTTATAATGAGAAAATAGAGCCTCCAATCATCCATTGAAACGTGAAGAGAACTCGTTCAACTTATACCTATAAACTTGTCCAAGAACAATCAAACATAATTTTAAATGTATCCTTAGGAACACTTTTATGTATAAATAGTATAATATTTCAACCGGAATATAAACTGGGCGATAAGAAAGGAAAAAAACACAGAGCGTGCCAGCCGTGAACGCGCATTTACTTGTATTGACATCTGTGTGGACACTTCCTTATTCGTCTTCTTCTCTGCTCTAAAAGCATTTAAAAAGAATCAGAACACTTTCTCGAGACTGTTGACATCCAGAGGAAGCAATAGGTACTGCATTCATTTTCATAAGGGAGGGGTTCTAAATGAGGCAAAACCACTTTTTCCAGGACAGAAATTCCTCGGGTTTTCACCTGCCATATCCGTTCTGTTATACTCACAGACAAAATGTTAACATTTTTGGAAAATTCAGAGTGTTTCCCATCCAATGGTACTTTTACTTTGGGCACGCCAGGCTCTCCAAAACGGTCACCTCGTGCGCTGCTCCCAAAGAAATTAACAGGAAGCCAGTGTAGGGAGGCTAGCACTGGAGTAATATGATAATTTTTTGGGGTTCTAGTCAAGATTCTAGCAGCTGTATTTAGCACTAACTGGAGTTTATTTAGTGCTTTATCTGGGTAGCCCAGAAAGTAGAGCATTGCAGTAGTCAAATCTAGAAGTGACAAAAGCATGGTTACATTTTTCTGCATAATTTTTGGACAGAAAGTTTCAGACTTATGCAATGTTACGTAGATGGAAAAAAGCTGTCCTTGAAACAGTCTTGATATGTTCGTCAAAAGAAAGATCAGGGTCCAGAGTAACACCAAGGTCCTTTACAGTTTTATTTGAGACGACTGTACAACATCAAGATTAATTGTCAGATCCAACAGAAGATCTCTTTGTTTCTTGGGACCTAGAACTAGCATCTCTGTTTTGTCCGAGTTTAAAAGTAAAACATTTTCAGCCATCCACTTCATTATGTCTGAAACACAGGCTACCAGGGAGGGCAATTTGGGGGATTCACCATGTTTCATCGATATGTACAGCTGTGTATCGTCCGCATAGCAGTGAAAGTTAACATTATGTTTCCAAATGACATCACCAAGAGGTAAAATATATAGTGAAAACAGTAGAAGTCCTAAAACAGAACCCTGAGGAACACCAAAATGTACAGTTCATTTGTCAGAGGACAAACCATCCACAGAGACAAACTGATATCTTTCCGACAGATAAGATCTAAACTAGCCCAGAACTTGTCCATGTAGACCAATTTGGGTTTCCAATCTTTCCAAAAGAATGTGGTGATTGATGGTATCAAAAGCAGCGCTAAGGTCTAGGAGCACGAGAACAGATGCAGAGCCTTGGTCGCCATTAAAAGGTAATTTACCACCTTCATGAGTGCAGTCTCAGTGCTATTATGAGGTGTAAAACCAGACTGAAGAATTTCGTATACATTGTTAGTCTTCAGGGAGGCAGTGAGCTGCTGCGCAACAGCTTTTTCAATTGTTTTTTAAATATTTTCTTGGTCAAGGTTTGGCTTTTTCAAGAGAGGCTTTATAATTGCCACTTTTAGTGAGTTTGGTTCACATCTGGTGGATAGGGTGCATCATGTCTCGACTGCAGGCCCTGAGTGCAGTCACATCTCCAGTACATGTGTTGCCTGGCAGGAACAGGGTGTAACTTTGGCAAAACTTTGTAATGATCTAATTATCTACCAACTCTGGGGAGAAAAGTGCCAAGATAAGCTAATCCCTGGTGCAAAAAGACAACCAGACGTCAACAGTTCTTTAAAAGGCTGCTCTCTTCTGGCTGAGCAGCTCAACAAATAGAGGAGTAGGAGAGCGACAGGAGAGAAGGGTAGATGGCCTCCAGCCAGCCGGAATGGACGCGTCCTCTGGGTGTAATTACCACACAGATTATGTTTAACGAATGTGACCCTTTCACTAACTGGTACCCACTGGGGAGGGGGATGCATGGTATGCGTTAGTGTGTGTGTGTGTGTGTGTGTGTGTGTGTGTGTGTGTGTGTGTGTGTGTGTGTGTGTGTGTGTGTGTGTGTGTGTGTGTGTGTGTGTGTGTGTGTGTGTGTGTGTGTATAAAGAGGGGAGGGATGTAAAAGGTGGTCTTAGGCCTGAGGAGGTCCAAGAATCTGCAAACTTAAGGTTATTTTAGACGGGCAATTTCTGTGCCCCTTGAGTCAAGCATCCAACCAAGTTCATAAAATGGTTGCGCTGGTGGAGTAAATGTCAATCGATGGCGAGAGAGAGAGAGAGAGAGAGAGAAAAAAAAGGGAAGAAGAAGATAGAAGGCTTTCAAGCAGAAAGTCTAGGAGAGGAGAATGACATCCTGTGGTCAGAAAACACAAAAGAGCCAATTTCACTGGTCATACAGAAACATAATGGATTTTACTTCCTCCGTTTGCCACTTTAGTTCAAACATGCTTCAGTGGCATAACACTCTCTCCCGGCCTTACCACAGGAGTGACAGCCCATTACTTGCATCAGCAGCTAATATTATGAACGTTCTATAGCAGCGAAACATCTTGGCATGTCTAATGCTTAATATTGAATAATCACTCCCGTTCGTTCTCCCCTCTAAGAGCAAATCAAAAAAAAAATTAAATATGATTTCGCAGCGTTTTATTGACCGAATGAAAATCAATACTGTTAAGAGAACAAATTAAGGCTGGAAAAGGAACATCCCTGGCTACAGGACTTCAATTACAATGGAGTGCGTGTTTGCAAAAATAGTCTGGCGGATTTGCAACTACCCGTTTCCTGCAAAACAATTTGTCATATTCAGGAACATGTATGAGAAGCAATCTATTTCGCTCTCTAAAATAATTACTTATTTCCAAATCAATTTTTGACATTTGAGCTGATGGGCAGTTTTTTTCTGAGTGGACAGGGCCGCGTGGCAGCACAACCAAGGGGTCAATGAATCATCAAATATTATTTGCCTATTTACAGTGGGCTAAGCTGATAGTTCGATTGGCAACTGTTTCAACCGGGCTTAGCGTGACATAACTGGAGGATTTAGGACAGTTTTAAGGGGGATAACATAGAATAAGATCCTTTCGCTGTAATTCAAATGACAAATAAAGACCCTGTAATCAATTACCTTGATCACAATTTAATATGAACATCATCCAAAGTCCAGCTAGGGCATTGAAGACTGATTTTCTGGTACATTAGACCCTACTGGGCATTTGTATGGGCCAGTTTGGTCTCTCTTTGTGTGCAGTTCCGCATTCACTGCTGGGGCAGTCACCTCACCCCTCCCGGCTCCATAAAATGGGACAGAGGGAATTACACAGGGATTAGGTTATAGTCAGGTTTAATTCCACCCCCTAGAATGAGAACCACACTGAATTCAAAAGAGAAGATTGCTCACAAGCTCCCATCACAAACAACACACATTGTGTGCATGTGTTAAAGCTGCACGATATGGTAAAACCTTTTTATTTTAACCAAATATTGGGATTTTACCTGCAATTACTTATCAAAACACTTGGTTAAACTGTTAGATCATAGAAATATAATGATCATTGCATTTTTATGGTTGGAATACAGTGGGAACTTGGAATGCAGTTTTGTTTGGCATGACAACTAATGTAAAATGAGAGGAGATGGCTGTAACAGAGTAGGAACCAAAGTGTTGGTCAATGTTTCCCGTGGGACCCTAATTAGATTTAAATAGATAGGTAATGTAATGATGTACACTGACAGTCGGGAAGCAAGTTCAAGGAGTGAATACATTTCATAAATAAATGAACACAACAAGAAACATGAACAGCGCACCAACATGACATAGAAACAGAAACGACTGGGGATGAAACCAAAGGGAGTGACATATAAAGTGTAGTTAATCAAGGAGGTGATGGAGTCCAGGTGAGTGTCATTATGCGCAGCTGTGCGTAACAGTGGTGACAGGTGTGCGCCATAACTAGCAGCCTGGTGACCTAGAGGTCGGAGAGGGAGCACACGTGCAGTACCCCTCCTTGACGCGCAGCTCCAGCCGCAGGGCGTCGACCAAGATGACAATCCCGAGGATCAGAAGCGGACTGGTCACCTCTGCTAAGGCGCGGGAACCTGTCGATCCGGCTGAGGCACGGGAGCATGACAACCTAGAGCGCCGGAGAGAGAGCATATGTGACAGTACCCCCTCCCCAGCATGTTCGGCTCCAGCCGCAGGACGCCAACCACAGGGACGATCCTGGGGATCCGGAGCGGACCAGTCACCTCCGCTGAGATGCAGAAACCTGACGAACCGGCTGAGGAGTGAGAGCCTGATGAGCCGGCTGAGAACTCCCTGGTTGCCTCAGTCGAGGCACGGGAACCTGTTCACCCAGCTGAGGCATGGGAGCCTATCAAACCCTCTGAGGCCTCCCAGGTAGCTCCAGCTCCAACACCCGGACCCGACATCACCCCCAACACAAAAACAAAACAAATAAACCCTCCCTGATGCTTCCCATTGTTGAGTCGTCATTCTGTAACGATGTACGCTGAGAGTCAGGAAGCAAGTTCAGGGAGTGAATACATTTCATAAATAAACGAACACAACAAGAAACATGAACAGCGCACCAACATGATACAGAAACAATGACAACTGGGGATGAAACCAAAGGGAGTGACATATAAAGGGCAGGTAATCAAGGAGGTGATGGAGTCCAGGTGAGTGTCATTATACGCAGATGCGCGTAACGCTGGTGACAGGTGTGTGCCATAACGAGCAGCCTGGTGACCTAGAGGCGGGAGAGGGAGCACACAGATTTGAATTTCATTGCCCCCTGGCACAACCCCTAGACGGTTATTGTTTTCAAGCTCATTTCCTGCAATTCTACGTATTTTGACAAGGCTTAGGCCTATGAAAAACCACAGATCAGGTGTATTCAGGATGCTTAGAACATTAAATTAACCCTCAACATTCGACAACGTTGTTACTTTGAGATGTTGGGGGGGATGAAATTTAAAGCATGCTAATTGGATAAAATGTTTTTTAGTTGGTTTGTCACTTTATTCAACCAGTACTGAAATGAAATAGGGAGACAGGCTATTGCTAGAAACAGTGGGAAGTTTGGAAGCAGGGATTGATCTCTATTATCTAGAATCAGGGGGAAGGTTGGAAGCAGGGATTGATCTCTGTTCTCTAGAAACAGGGGGAAGGTTGGAAGCAGGGATTGATCTCTGTTCTCTAGAAACAGGGGGAAGGTTGGAAGCAGGGATTGATCTCTATTTTCTAGAAACAGTGGGAAGGTTGGAAGCAAGGATTCATCTCTATTATCTAGAAACAGGGGGAAGGTTGGAAGCAGGGATTGATCTCTATTCTCTAGAAACAGGGGGAAGGTTGGAAGCAGGGATTGATCTCTATTCTCTAGAAACAGGGGGAAGGTTGGAAGCAGGGATTGATCTCTATTCTCTAGAAGCAGGGGGAAGGTTGGAAGCAGGGATTGATCTCTATTCTCTAGAAACAGGCGGAAGGTTGGAAGCAGGGATTGATCTCTATTCTCTAGAAACAGGGGGAAGGTTGGAAGCAGGGATTGATCTCTATTCTCTAGAAACAGGGGGAAGGTTGGAAGCAGGGATTGATCTCTGTTCTCTAGAAACAGGGGGAAGGTTGGAAGCAGGGATTGATCTCTATTTTCTAGAAACAGTGGGAAGGTTGGAAGCAAGGTTCATCTCTATTATCTAGAAACAGGGAAAAGGTTGGAAGCAGGGATTGATCTCTATTCTCTAGAAACAGGGGGAAGGTTGGAAGTAGGGATTGATCTCTATTTTCTAGAAACAGTGGGAAGGTTGGAAGCAAGGTTCATCTCTATTATCTAGAAACAGGGAAAAGGTTGGAAGCAGGGATTGATCTCTATTCTCTAGAAACAGGGGGAAGGTCGGAAGCAGGGATTGATCTCTATTCTCTAGAAACGGGGAAGGTCAGAAGCAGGGATTGATCTCTATTCTCTAGAAACGGGGAAGGTTGGAAGCAGGGATTGATCTCTATTCTCTAGAAACAGGGGGAAGGTTGGAAGCAGGGATTGATCTCTATTCTCTAGAAACAGGGGGAAGGTTGGAAGCAGGGATTGATCTCTATTCTCTAGAAACAGGGGGAAGGTCGGAAGCAGGGATTGATCTCTATTCTCTAGAAACAGGGGGAAGATCGGAAGCAGGGATTGATCTCTATTCTCTAGAAACAGGGGGAAGGTCGGAAGCAGGGATTGATCTCTATTCTCTAGAAACAGGGGGAAGATCGGAAGCAGGGATTGATCTCTATTCTCTAGAAACAGGGGGAAGATCGGAAGCAGGGATTGATCTCTATTCTCTAGAAACAGGGGGAAGGTCGGAAGCAGGGATTGATCTCTATTCTCTAGAAACAGGGGGAAGATCGGAAGCAGGGATTGATCTCTATTCTCTAGAAACAGGGGGAAGATCGGAAGCAGGGATTGATCTCTATTCTCTAGAAACAGGGGGAAGATCGGAAGCAGGGATTGATTTCTATTCTCTAGAAACAGGGGGAAGGTTGGAAGCAGGGATTGATCTCTGTTCTCTAGAAACAGGGGGAAGATCGGAAGCAGGGATTGATCTCTGTTCTCTAGAAACAGGGGGAAGGTTGGAAGCAGGGATTGATCTCTATTCTCTAGAAACAGGGGGAAGATCGGAAGCAGGGATTGATCTCTGTTCTCTAGAAACAGGGGGAAGGTTGGAAGCAGGGATTGATCTCTGTTCTCAGGTAGAGTGTCGCCACTACACCAAGGCTCTGCACAGGAAATGTTCATTTTAATGGTTGTTGGCAGTCGGTAACCAAGTCGTAGATTTCAGTCTCCTTGTCCATAGACTAAAATAGGGCTGGAAGAAAATCCTGCTTGCTCTCCAGGAGGGTTGGCCACCCCTGAGCTATGTTTCCCACGTGATGGGTGTTTGAAAATGTTCTTGTTATAAAAATTTATTTATCAAATCACCCAAACTTCAGCAAAAATCTAATGAACATCAATATTCAGGTGGTTTATGCCTACAAGTTGAAGATCCTTGCCATCATCTTACTTTACATAGACAAAATAAGCTGTATTTATGAGTTGTGAGTCCCCCTACCATTTCTGTCTAGCATGTGCACAATAGTAAAATGTCAAAAAAATAATACTAATATTTGATTCCTGGAGCATTTAATATCCAATGCTAATTTGTTTGACTTATTAAAAACTGTCCACGAATGGCTGCAAAAACGCATAGTCTCAGAATACATTTTCAAAGACACAAGTAGGCATATATCAGACTTCAAATATGTGATTACTAAGTGGAATAATAAAATAAGTGTGGGGAATACCAGTAGTGTTCCTGCTGACAAGCACAGTAATTACCCTATATTTTTGCCCATTGTCACGAATGAGAATCGTTCCACTGATCAGACTAAATAAACTAAATAAACAATAAAATCTCCTGAAGACAAGATGACATAAATCTTCCCCTACACCCTAACCAAAGTATTGTTATATTTATTGTCCCCCCTCTAGAATCAAATTTACACTTTTGGGTTCACAATCTGTTGGACAAAATTATTTTCATAGTTCCAAATCAGGCCACCCTACCAAACGTCCCTGCTAAAACATACTGTCAGACTGTCTGCTGCCTTTTCGTTGTCACAACATAAATGCCCATCACCAAATGAGGGGACGAATGCAAGTGTGGATTAAATGGACTTTAGTACATGCTGTCAAAAGACTGCCTTCTGCAATAGGGAGGGGAGTTACAGCAACCTCATTTTGTTGATAACGTTGTACATAATTCTGCACTAATGTGCTACTCTTTTTTACAGTTTTATAAACTCAGCGGAGAACGTTCTCTCTCTCCATTCAGCTCCACTCTAATCTTGAGGTGCGTTTTTTAAAACATGCATCCAATCCCCTTAATCCCTAACACAACTAGACCAGTACTATTATTCAATGTGCCGAATGTTCACAGTGCTGTGGCAAGACAGGACAATGGTAGAGGTTTCGCTCGGGGTGTTATATTGAAGTATTTTCAATGCGTTCTCAGCCTTCTCCAAAAATCGATTAAGTAAAAATTATTCCTCATCAATCTACACACAATACCCCATAATGACAGGTTTTTAGTAATTTTTGCAAATGTATTAAAACTAAAAAACAGAAATAGCTTACTTCCATAAGTATTCAGACCCTTTGCTATGAGACTCGAAATTGAGATCAGTTGCATCCTGTTTCCTTTGATCATCCTTGAGATGTTTCTACAACTTGATTGGAGTCCACCTGTGGTAAATTCAATTGATTGAACATGATTTGGAAAGGCACACACCTGTCTATATAAGGTCCTACAGTTGACAGTACATGTTAGAGTGAAACCAAGCTATGAGGTCGAAGGAATTGTCCATAGAGCTTAGAGACAGGATTGTGTCGAGGCACAGATCTGGGGAAGGGTAGCAAAACTTTTCTGCAATATTGAAGGTCACCAAGAACACAGTGGCCTCCATCATTCTTAAATATAAGAAGTTTGGAACCACCAAGACTCTTCGTAGAGCTGGCCGCCCGGCCAAACTGAGAAATTGGGGGAGAAGGGCCTTGGACAGGGAGGTGACCAAGAACCCGATGGTCACTCTGACAGAGCTCCAGAGTTCCTCTGTGGAGACGGGAGAACCTTCCAGAAGGACAATCATCTCTGCAGCACTCTACCACTGAGGCCTTTATGGTAAAATGGCCAGTCGGAAGCCACTCCTCAGTAAAAGGCAGCCCGCTTGGAGTTTGCCAAAAGGCACCTAAAGGACTCTCAGACCACGAGAAACAATATTCTCTGTCTGATAAAACCAATAATTAACTGTTTGGCGTGAATGCCAAGCGTCACCTCTGGAGGAAACCTGGCACCATCCCTATGGTGAAGCATGGTGGTGGCAGCATCATGCTGTGGGGATGTTTTTCAGCGGCAGGGACTGGGAGACTAGTCAGGATTGAGGGAAAGATGAACTGAGCAAAGTACAAAGAGATCCTTGATGAAATTGTGTGTAGATTGAAAAAAAACGAATTTAATCAATTTTAGAATAAGGCTGTAACCTAACAAAATTAGGAAAAAGTCAAGGGGTCTGAATACTTTCCGAATGCACTGTAAGAGGTGTAGCGTGACAAGAGGCTCAATTGCATGTGTCTCACGACCAATGCGTGAAAGTTGGCAGCTCTGTAGGTTCATTTAGACAAATCTTTTTTTTTTTTTTATTCACCTTTTCCTATCAGCACAATGCTGATATATTCCACCACTGGTACCGGCTTGTATTAGAGCAAAAGTTTGCTAGCAAGATTTACACGCTACCGATTAGCATTAGGGGCTACCACACATTTTTTTTTAGGCACATTTGCAGCTTGCTAAGACCAACTGACTAGCGTTGGCAGAGAGCAAGTTACACAAACTAATAGTATAATATAGAAAACATGGATTTATATTTATATTTAAGCAGCAAAGTGGAAAGCTGCGTAGTTCTTGTTTGGAAACAGCTGTTGAATGCATGCAGTTTGGTCAATGCATGCAGAGAGAATCTCGAGTACGAGGAACTGGCTGCTTGAGTAACAGAGGTCGGGGCTTGGTGTTTGTGGGATTGGAAAACGGCCAAGAGAGGAGAGACAACTCCGTCAAATTGAGCAATAAACCAAAAGTTTAAGACGGATTAAGGCGGGGTTCACATTACCCATATTACCCACTCTGTTACATTGCGCCAGATGTCATGCATTTCAATGGGGACGTCTGCAAAGGAGTGGAAACGCAACGCCCCCTCACAGTTGAAGGCTCTGTTGCGAGACGGACGCTGCAAACTTTTACATTTTTCTAACTTTGCGAAGCCTTCAGTCCAGGCAGAGTACGTCAAAGAACAGGAAGTTACCAAACCACAGAAGGTTGGTGATGGCTTTATGAGATAGCTAGTAACTTGTAAACAATTACTCATTTGTATAAGTGAGTACAATTTTAAAAGTAATGTGTGAAGCGCGAGATACTTTGAATCAAAGTATCAATATAACATCGTCCAAAACAATATTGCAATATGTAACTAGGGATTTCTTTCCCCCATCACTAGATTAAACCAGAGGAAGAAAATCTGTGCGAACATGGGATTTTATATTCAACCATTGAGAAAGTGTGCAGTATACTGTGCTCAATCTCTTTGCCTCCCTGGGCGAGAGACACTGGGTGTGTCTGTGTAAGAGAAATGGATCTGGGGTGTAAGGAACCAGTTCAATACAATTCAGTCGTGTCATACTGACTGTTGGTGGAGCATGACTGCCCTCTCGTGAAGATTCATGAACCACACTAGAAGAGGAGGGAGGGAGGGAAGGAAGGAGAGCTTCCCTGAGTATAGGGGCCAGCAGATGGAAGATAATAGCATTGAGACTTTCCATTTAGGGGATTAAAAAGCTGCAGCGCCAGCGACCTTTTAACTTTCAGGCAGCCGAGGCTGGGAACATATGCCTGCTGGGGACGGCACAGCCAGCGCAGCCAGCACACGTGTCCTTGGGCCGTTTGACTTCGAGCTCTGGCTGGCAGGCAGACACACACACCATCCAAGGCTCCAGGCAGCTCCATCGGAGCAGTGTGTGTGTGTGTGTGTGACCTGTGCATGTACGCTTGTGTGTTTGTGTGTGTGGCGCTTACATGCACTAGCCATATGGATAACGCAGTGCGCTGATGGCTCGAGAGGCTGCCCATCTCAACTGGAGCCTGTTGGCCATCTGACAAGTTTTGCCCCTCCCCTCCTCTGCCCTTCCACTCTCTGTGCTCGGAGTCACACCAAACTGCCATCCCACAGTGGACTCTGGCTGTGCAGACGTGCCAGCCTGACCCAGCTGTCTTTGCCTGGGAAATTTGACAAAAGTGTGTCCAGCTTGATCAGGGGATGGGAAATTGTTGCAGCCATTCCAGACACAAATACTGGTGTAAGCCTTTAAATGGAGTACACACTGTGTTGAAAACTAAGATGACAACCATCATGCTTTTTGCAACAAAATGGGTTCAACAATGGGGATGCATAATAAATGCGAACACTGATTGCTTACATCGGTAGATCATAACAGGTGGCTAGCCTATCCATTGATTCATAATACTTTTTTTGGGGGGGGGGGGGATTGAATCCACATACACACCCCATCTGTACATCATAGCTCAACATAGGACACGGAGAATTCAATACTTCTCCTCAAAGAGCGACTATAAAAAGGGAGCTGTGCTCAGATCAGCCTGCACTGACGGTTGGCCTCCCGGAGAACCACTGCAATCCAGCTGGGAGGGACAGGCCATGCAATTACGTCCTCTTCCCCAACTCCATTAATCACCTCATTATGAAGGCTTCTTTTCCATAAAGGAGAAGTCTTGTCGTGCTCTCACCTATATCGCATTACCGCTTAATTAAGAATTATGTTGGAGCATCTTGGTTTTAATTATGCGAATGCCCATTTATAAAGGCGGTAGTAGGACTGGGAAGAAGAGGCTGTAGCCTTTACCAACGCCACGGTAATGAATTTACAAGGCCCCCGCAAACAGGGGAGCTCTTAAATAAGATTAAGCACTTTGGAAAATTAACAATGATAAAGTGGTTGCAGGATGGTTTCTTTGAATTAGCGACAAAAACAACACTCCCTCCAAAAGGTAGCGCCGACACGGATGCAGCGATAGTGTTGGGTGTGATAACGAACGACTGAGGGAGGGAAGGAAGGAGGGAACGTCTGTGATCGCAGAACAGAGAGTGTCCTCCCGGGGTGCAATCTGTCAGAGGGGTGGGTGGGTGGGTGGGTGGGGTGGATGTCTCCATTAGCCCTTTGAGTGCTTCCTTTCCAGGCCTCCAGACAGTGTATGTGTTCTGGCAGTGTCACAGTGCAGCTCTACTGACTGCTGCCATTCATTGTGGCTCTGTCAGACAGACAGGGGAGACAGACAGGCTATTGTCACTTGTAACAATGTTAATGATGGAGGGCTCTGTTCAATTGAAACTTGTTACTGGATTTTTTAGATAAGAAAACCAACATTTCCCTTATGGTGATAGAAAGCATGTTTGAGTATGTGTACAATGTTTCCAGTGTGAACAACTGTCTTATCAATTCACACATGCTTGCTTGCTGTTCAAGAAGAACACTAGAAACAAAGTTTTCGGGGCCTTGGGTCGTTCCACCAATTGGATGCCTTTTGAGTAGTGACTTGGTCCAATTTCTTTTACATTTTAACAAAAGCTAACATTCTGTCATAAAGAGAACATGTTCACAGTCATAATATTTTTTTTGAATCCCATCTCAAGAGATAAATAATTTTAAAAAAAAGAATGCTATTGTAAGTGCCTAAAAGTAACAGGGATGACTGGGTCCATCGAACATAACCTCTCACTTTTCCACCACAAAACACCATAAAATGGCCAAAAAGAGTAGAACCAGCTCAACTGCTTTTACACTATGGTTTGACTATTAGACGTTCAACGTTTCACCACATTTAAACAAGAGTTCAGTTCACATAACATGGTTGACCTTAAAATGAGGGACACTAATCACCTGAAATAAATAATCATCTTCAGAAATTACTTTCTCAAAGCAACAAAATCACTAGTGCTTCACAATGACGGTGAAAACTTGGGAGACATTTGAGGATTAAGTTCTTCCTAGAAGTCAGAAGGTGCATAGAGGAGTATTTATTAGCAAATCTTTATTTATATAAAAAAAATGATTTATTGAATTCTCCATGTGGTCTATACTAAAAGGGCACTTTAATAAATATAACAGGCTTTTCATTTTTTTTGTTATATTGGTGCAGAAATTCTACATAAAATATCAAAGGAACACAAAAGGCACTCATTTCGTGGAACGGCCCCCTTGTGTTGCACCTTCTGAACTTGGAAAATGAATAGCAACAGAGAGAGAGCAAGAGCGACAGAATGAGGGAGAGAAGGTACCTAAGGAATTGTTTTATTGTATTCTTACACAAGTTAATCAAATTAATGCCTGTCCCACCGCTGTCATGCAGAATAAATATGTTTACTTGTTTTAATTCCTTTTTCATGTAATGTTGACCAGGGGTGGTATTAATATTTCCTGGGCTCTCTCTCTCTTTCTCTACCCCCCTCAGCACCCTGATTAAATTAAAATGTATTCAAATGAAATCCCTTCCATGCTGTTGGAGGAGTCGGCGGCAGATAATTAACGGGACGAAAGTGTTCCGTTTCCTACGCTTTTTTAATTGCGACTCCAGCTCAAAAGGGGAGGGGGCTTTCCTCAAGGGGATATGTAAGGGTCGGTACAGGACAGGATGTAGGCATATTGCAGGTTTGTGTTGTGTCAGAATTTTCATTCCTGATTGAAGACATGTTAGCATTTCATTACGGAACTATAACAACTATAACCCAATTAAGGCAATTAGCACTCTGTACTGTATTTCAGCTAGAAGACTAGGCAGTAGCCACACGAAACATGGTGGCATCTATGACTACAGCACTAGCGCATTTCCCTATGAACATATTAGCCAGACTATTCAATATTGAACACATTCACAACTATCAATAGTAACTGACATATGAAGACAGGTGAGGGTTGAATGGACTAATGGAACAGTCTAGTCAGAATAATGGATTTAGTTTTTAAAAATGATGGAGGGAAAAGAAGCTGAAATCAATGTTATGACAGTCAAAACATTTTTTTACCTTTATTTAATTCATTTATTTATTTAACTAGGCAAGTCGGTTAAGAACAAATTCTTATTTACAATGATCGGCTACCGGGGAACAGTGGGTTAACTGCCTTGTTCAGGGGCAGAACAGCAGATTTTTACCTTGTCAGCTCTGGGATTCGATCCAGCAACCTTTTGGTTACTGGCCCAACCAATAGGCTACATGCCGCCCCAAATATATTGGTGCCACACGGCTTTCTCATCTATGATGGAGGACAGCTTGATGTTGTTTTCTCTTCAGGCATCCGAGTTCTTAGCACATGCTAATCCATAGTGCTGTTATGTGACTTCTCACCTCCATCTCTGTATTCTATATAACTTTAGATACATATGTGACTTCTCACCTCCATCTCTGTATTCTATATAACTTTAGATACATATGCACAACTCAAACCTTAATGCTCTTCTTTCATTGACATGAATGAATGACGTAAGCCAATCTTTGTGTCTGTTGCCACCAGTTCTGCAGCACAAAGCTTCAAACAGCAGCCGAAGTGGACCTTTTTTTCCAGGAGTTTCTTTGAAACATCTCCCTTGAAATGCTATTAAAGCTATTTTCTAAGAATTAATAAAAGGCTTCGGCAGCATTGATAACCCTAGTGTGCCAACAACTCGTTTTTATTTTTTTTGCTTCCCTTAATTGAAGCCTTTAGTGTCTGTAATATGTTTTCACCAGTAAACGATCAGAGAATTCATTTCTGTCCAAACAACGATCTCTATCAGCAAAGTGAAATACAAAGATTTTAGAAAGAAGAAACCCCATATGAGCCAAATTCTCCACAGGCTAAAAGCTAATTATGTCTGAAATTAGATTTTAAGCTGCTGAATTAACAGAGGGCGCAGAACACAGAGCAAGGGACTGAAAGACGGGAAAGGGTGAGGGAAATCAACCTGGGTCAGACGCCACAGAGATAAGTATGCATTCCCCGGAGTGTGATACTCATGAAACACCACACTTGTGTGTTCTATTTACCTCAGAGGACGGAGTCTGCTGATCATACCTAGCGCCGATTTACTGAATAAATGTATTTATTCTCATGTGCATATCTGAGTGAAAGTGAATGAGCGAGAGAAAGAGAGAGAGAGGGAGAGAAGGAGGGAGAGAGAGAGAGAGAGGCTGCGTCCGATCCAAGACTAATGGGCCAATTAAGAGCTTTGAGGGGACGGCCATTTGTTTGTCTTCCCTGACTGGATAAAGATGCACTTCATTAATAAGCCACACACTCAACAACATTGTTTTTCATTTCAACTTGTAGGGCCTCTTTCTCTTCTCTCCCTGATGATTAAAGGCACTCAGTGCTGTATGCAATAGAGAAGTGAAGAGAAGTGGGAGCGACTGAGTGCAGCGCAGAGATAAACATATATTGATGCTTTATTCCTGTAGTTAGAGAAGTGACTGTGTGCATCAGCCATTAATTCCGAAGCTCCTACAAACTTTGGGGCCTCCCTGCACGCAGGAGACCTGCATCAGGATACGAACGAGGCTATCCTGTATCATAAGTTTTGCCCCACTGGGCCAATACAGAGAAATGAGAGAAGGCAGTATAGAGTGCAACAGAGATCTCCGTGGATCTATTGGGATGGTATGTAAATTGCAGTGGGTCTAGGCCTAGGGTGTCTGGTAAGAAAAATGTCACTGACTCAAAAGCCACAAGAGGGTAGAATATATTTCAAACGTTGCATGTTAGAGGGAGGTAGTTGCAGAAATTTTGGAAGGGTTTAGTCGATTTCCTCAATAGTTGTGCCCTTTTTTTAACGAGGCCATTTCAATATATGTTTATTTTAAACTTTTCATGCTGATGTCTCGATAGTATACTCGTTTCCATTCTCATCAGGGTGTGCTAATATTTTTTTTTATTATGTATTTAATTATACAGTAATGGTTAGACTGACTCACTCATCGCGTTATTATTGTGCTTATTATTTGTGTAAGGCTTGATAAATTTGTGTTCTTATGTATCGTAATAACTCTTCTATATGTTCCCTTGTGAATGGATCATCCATTATGTTACTGTGATTGGGCTTCAGGATCTTCTTAAACTTAAAGAAAGTTCTATCCAAAAGGCACTATTTACAATGGCTTATATTGATACATTTTTGTTTTTTGGTTTTCCTTGAACCTTTCATATTAGGGTTTGCAGGGACAAAGCCACCCATCGATCCCTGGGATACGCTTATGTCAACTTTCACCAGAAAGCAGATGCTGAGAGGACTCTGGAGACATTGATCTTTGAGGTGGTCAAAGGGAAAGCAGATCATGTGGTATCCACCAGTAAGAACATCTATTAGGATGTCCACCCACTCTGCGCTTTGGTGATGAAACGTCACTTCCTTATGTTCTAAAATACATTTTTACCAAGACAAATATGATTCTTCATGTTCTGAATTGTTCAGTGGGGTCTTTCTCTGACATATCATTAACATGATAACTGAAGTCGGATTGTATAACCTAATACGTCGATAAGCACCGAGCTCTGTTGACAGCGGTGCATCTTTCTCGCAGCTACTTTTGAAGATTTTACATGCTGTGGTCGTTGTCTTCAAAGCGGTTTCGGCGGGTCTCAAAAAGCTAAATTAGCATGACAGCAGCTGAATTAAATGTAAAAAGCTTTCCCAGAGATATGCTTGTTTTTGGGAGAAATCTTCTTAACATAACAGGAATTTCACATTAATATGAAGTGTATCCAATATATGAAAAAACTACATGTCATGTCTAAAAATCGATATCTATCTTACCTCTATATTGTTTTATGACCTAAGGGTTCGAGAAGAAAGATGTCGAGTTCAACGGTAAAGTGAGCCTGTCAGGTAGCCTTTATTCTTGATCAGAATCCAGTTCAGCTGACACAACACACTGCAGTTTTCCTTATTTTGACCACTTTTTCTCTCTGTCCTCCATTGATTTAGTCACCCTAATTTTCACAAACCTGTATATCAAAAATGTTGGAGTGGAGAAGGTCAGCAAAATGTGTGATGTACTGTACAGTATGTGTTGTGTTGTGTGTTACAAGTGTGTTTAGCTGGGCCTTTTATTGGGTGATTCTGCCCATTCCAGGAGCAACCCAGAATGACTGATGACACTGTCTGTCTGGGAAAATCACAGGCATGGAGAAAGACTAGGTCTACCCCTGTGTGTCTGGGAAGTTCACAGGCATGGAGAAAGACTAGGTCTACCCCTGTCTGTCTGGGAAGATCACAGGCATGGAGAAAGACTAGGTCTACCCCTGTGTGTCTGGGAAGATCACAGGCATGGAGAAAGACTAGGTCTACCCGTCTGTCTGGGAAGATCACAGGCATGGAGAAAGACTAGGTCTACCCCTGTGTGTCTGGGAAGATCACAGGCATGGAGAAATACTAGGTCTACCCCTGTGTGTCTGGGAAGATCACAGGCATGGAGAAAGACAACTCTGAATTGCTCCACATGATGGAGTCCCCAGAGTGCCTGTGCTCTAAGGTGAATGAGGCAGGGGGTTGGGGGGTGGGTCCTTTTGCCTCCAAGTGGCTCCTTTTTATGTGGAAGCTCACCGGGCTAGAGGCTGCACGGATGTCTGTCCCCCATCTCAGCTTGAAACTTACCTCACCAAAGCAAATATTAAATATTTAAAAACTATGAAAGCATTCAAACTTAAGTACTTAATTTTTTTTAAATGATTGACTGTCAGGTGTAGATAAAGTCAAGCTAGCCAGGTATGACCTCTGATCACTGCACAGAAAAACGGTTAGACGGGCACCTACCATACAATGCCCACACTGGATTTCTGTACTCATATTATTCACTTCACAGTTCCACTACAGGGATGAAGGAAAACAGTCATATTTGTCCCTTTAAAATTCACAAACTCCTTTACCCCTTCTAAGGTTGATACAGTGGCTTGCGAAAGTATTCACCCCCCCTTGGCCTTTTTCCTATTTTGTTGCCTTACAACCTGGAATTAAAATATATTTTTTGTGGGGTTTGTATCATTTGATTTACACAACATTCCTACCACTTTGAAGATGCAAAATATTTGTATTTATTTTTATTGTGTAACAAACAAGAAATAAGACAAAAAAACAGAAAACTTGAGCGTGCATAACTACCCCCCAAGTCAATACTTTGTAGAGCCACCTTTTGCAGCAATTACAGCTGCAAGTCTCTTGGGGTATGTCTCTATAAGCTTGGCACATCTAGCCACGGGGACTTTTGCCCGTTCTTCAAGGCAAAAATGCTCCAGCTCCTTCAAGTTGGATGGGTTCCGCTGGTGTACAGCACTTTTTAATTCATACCACAGATTCTCAATTGGATTGAGGTCTGGGCTTTGACTAGGTCATTCCAAGACATTTAAATGTTTCCCCTTAAACCACTCAAGTGTTGCTTTAGCAGTATGCATTGGGTTATTGTCCTGCTGGAAGGTGAACCTCTGTCCCAGTCTCAAATCTCTGGAAGACTGAAACAGGTTTCCCTCAAGAATTTCCCTGTATTTAGCACCATCCATCATTCCTTAAATTTTGACCAGTTTCCCAGTCCCTGCCGATGAAAAACATCCCCACAGCATGATGCTGCCACCACCATGCTTCAGTGTGGTGATGGTGTTCTCGGGGTGATGAGAGGTGTTGGGTTTGCGCCAGACATAGCGTTTTCCTTGATGGCCAAAAAGCTCAATTTTATAGTCTCATCTGACCAGAGGACCTTCTTCCATATGTTTGGGGAGTCTCCCACACCAAACGTGTTTGCTTATTTTTTTTCTTTAAGCAATGGCATTTTTCTGGCCACTCTTCCGTAAAGCCCAGCTCTGTGGAGTGTACGGCTTAAAGTGGTCCTATGTACAGATACTCCAATCTCCGCTGTGGAGCTTTGCAGCTCCTTCAGGGTTATCTTTGGTCTCTTTGTTGTCTCTCTGATTATTGCCCTCCTTGCCTGGTCCGTGAGTTTTGGTGGGCGGTCCTCCCTTGGCAGGTTTGTTGTGGTGCCATATTCTTTCCATTTTTTTAATAATGGATTTAATGGTACTCCCAACCCTGATTTGTACTTCTCCACAACTTTGTCCCTGACCTGTTTGGAGAGCTCATTGGTCTTCATGGTGCCGCTTTCTTGGTGGTTCCCCGTGCTTAGTGGTGTTGCAGACTCTGTGGCCTTTCAGAACAGGTTTATAGATACACTGACATCATGTGACAGATCATGTGACACTTCGATTGCACACAGATGGACTTTATTTAACTAATTATGTGACTTCTGAAGGTAATTGGTTGCACCAGATCTTATTTAGGGGCTTCATAGCATTTTTTGAAACAAGTCATTTTTTAAATTTCACTTCACCAATTTGGGCTATTTTGTGTATGTCCATTACATGAAATCCAATAAAAAATCTATTTAAATTACAGGTTGTAATGCAACAAAATAGGAAAAACACCAAAGGGGGATGAATACTTTTGCAAGGCACTGTCTGAATAAAGAAATCCAACTTTGTTCCTGTTAAAGTAATTGCAGAGCTGGGACATCCTGGAACATCCCAGCACAAAGGCGGAATGAGAGCCACACTTTGGAATTTTAATGTCTGCTGCCATTACAGAGAGGCCAACCCAGCCTTGGCATCGGCAGTGGTGGTGTGTGTGTGTGTGCGTGCTTGTATGTGTATGTATGTGTGTGTGTGTGTGTGTCTCTCCGAGTCTGGATGTTTCTTCACTGTGAGTCCCCCACCCCCAGTACACCAGCTATAATTACACATCCCCCAGTATACCAGCTATAATTGCACATCCTCCCAGTACACCAGCTATAATTACACATCCCCCCAGTATACCAGCTATAATTACACATCCCCCAGTATACCAGCCATAATTACACATCCTCCAGTATACCAGCTATAATTACACATCCTCCCAGTACACCAGCTATAATTACACATCCCCCCAGTATACCAGCTATAATTACACATCCTCCCAGTATACCAGCTATAATTACACATCCCCAGTATACCAGTTATAATTACACATCCCCCAGTATACCAGCTATAATTACACCCCCTCCCAGTACACCAGCTATAATTACACATCCCCCAGTATACCAGCTATAATTACACATCCCCCAGTATACCAGCTATAATTACACATCCCCCAGTACACCACCTATAATTACACATCCCCCAGTATACCAGCTATAATTACACATCCCCCAGTATACCAGCTATAATTACACATCCCCCAGTATACCAGCTATAACTACACATCCTCCCAGTATACCAGCTATAATTACACATCCCCCCAGTACACCAGCTATAATTACACATCCCCCCAGTACACAAGCTATAATTACACATCCCCCCAGTATACCAGCCATAATTACACATCCCCCAGTATACCAGTTATAATTACACCCCCCCAGTACACTAGCTATAATTACACATCCCCCAGTATACCAGCTATAATTACACATCCTCCTAGTACACCAGCTATAATTAGAGACCCCCCAGTACACCAGCTATAATTACACATCCTCCCAGTATACCAGATATAATTACACATCCCCCAGTACACCAGCTATAATTACACCCCCCACACACCAGTACACCAGCTATGATTAGAGACTTGGCTCATATCAAACAACTACAATCCCCCTCACTCCCTACAAGCCCCATCATCCCCTGCCTGTCAGAGAGAGGGGTCACTCTGCACAGTGGAGACTTCGGCCCCTTTGACACATTGGCCAGCTTTTCATCTGGCAACTTCAAAACAAGTTTCTTTCTGTGTAATGCCAGATGAGCAGCGCTGTACAAGGTAAACAACCTTCCAGTCAGACAAAGGCTTCAAAAGATCAGGGGGAAAAAAAATCCTTTGGTTGCAGGGGGAGATGTGGTGGAGAGGAGAAACACAACAGTCCCTGCACGAGCATGTTCTTCAGGTTTCTGATCCCCACTGCAGTTCCTCTTCCTATTCACATTCATTTACACTTCAACACTAGAACAATAATGAGAATTTGGCACAGACCAAAGGCTTCTGATTTATCTCTGACATGATTAGCACAGAGACGGATGGGATGAGGGACACCGAAAATATCATAATATCTAAACCAAGACCATACATCCCTCCCCTCTGTCATTTAGACCTATTTCCAGGCCGCATCACGAAAAGTTGCGAGCGCAGTTCGTCATTAGAAACCTATTTGTTTACCTAGCAGTAGATCACATGCAACTTCAATTGCAGCTTGTGCAAGTTAACAAACACGTGATCAGATGGTTATCTTCTACAACATCACCTACGTCATCAGAAGATTGATTACCTAGCAAGCCAGTGAGGCAAGGTAAAGTATCACAAATAAAGATCGATAAAGCCAGAAGAATAGTATACTGTTTTAACATAGATATAGGCACCAGTCTTGCGTGTTTTCATGGTCATCACTCACTCACTGTTCAGTTTGTCAAGGTCCCGACGTCAGTGTAGCTATCCTGCTACAGAGCTTTTTGATGTCTGGATGAGTGCGCATCACTCCAACGTGACGTTTGATGGTAAACAAAAGAAATGGCTCCATACCCCCTAAACCGAGGTTCCCAGGGAATCCTGCTTTAGAGGGTATAGAGAATTTAAAACAAATGCTATTTCAGCTCTAAGTGATTTAAATTGTGGAAATCTGTTCCGAAGTATTCCCACACATAAGATAGATATATGATCGTATACTTAGGATGTAAGCAAGGTTTGAAAGGATTATGTTTTAGTCAAATGTTATTTCTGTTTGGACTTCTTGTGGTCAATTTGCAGTCTACAAATGATTTGTAATTATTTCCCAGGGCCCTGACCATCCGCTCAATAAATAAATCGTCCCGCAGCTGAATCTAGTTGATGATCCCTGCCCTAAAGTGTGTAGGGTAGTAGTCACCAACCGGTTCATCCCGATCGTCTGGTCGATCTATAATGTATTCCTAGTCATCACCAAACGTTTCTGTAAAAATCCCAATGATAAAGCCTTGCGTTGGTATTTTTTTATTTATTCTCCCGCTGTTGGTGGTAGGTGCACCCGAGTCAGCTGCCATGCGCGCCAGGTAGGCGACGTGTTCGCATTTTGAACCATTTCATGCACCTGAAGGTACAAACTCCAGAGAGCAAATCAAGTATAGCCAATCAGGCATAAAAGAAAGCTACAGCAAAATTGACTATGAGATTCCAAAACTTTTAAAAACATGACTAGAAAAAGACAGTCAACAAATACAGCAAAGTACTGCAGTTATGAGTGAGTTCATGTTTAAGTTCTTACTCATCACTGTCAACACTTTTTATTCAACACTTTTATAAGCCATAACATGCTTGTTCTTCCTACTTCCAGTCACTCTACAACTAGCACTGCAGCTGTAATGAATGAGTAGGAAAGAGCATGGCTTGTTGTTATTATTAGTGTGGTTAGACTACAGTGTTGCCACTAGCTGGAAGGTTTTTGTTCAGTGTCAGTGGAAGAAAGGAGGAACGTTGAGAGGTGGACCCTCAATCCTCATTCACATTACCCATAAGCATTCCTTTACATTGCGCCGGATGTCATGCATTTCAAATGGGGATGTCCACAACGGAGTGGAAACGCAACGCCCCTTGCGGTTAAAGGCTCCATTGCGAGATGGACGCTGCATACTTAGACATTTTTCAAACTTTGCGTTGTGTTCAGTCCAGCCAGAGTCTATCGAAGAACAGGAAGTTACCAAACTACAGAAGATACAAATGTGGTTTTAGGTGATGGCTTTATGGGATAGCTACCAACAATTATGCATTCCTATAAGCCAGTACAATTGTTGTTGTTGATTTTACCCCGTACATGTGTCCATTCACAAGCAATACAAAGTATATATTACCGGTGTGATCATATAGCCTACGTCAAAAACAAATGATGTAAATATTTTGGGAATGATCTGAACAACAATGCTTTGGCAGGGCAATTCAAGCAAAGCCAATATGCAGTGATAATGTATTGGTCTTCTAGCCTACTGCACAAACCTCATCGCTACAGAACTGTTTTTAATAAGTTAATGTTGCAAAGGGTTACGTTTCTGAAGTCATGTAAAAAATATATATAAACGGAGTGATAGATCTCGGCTTGCATTTTGACTCAGAAAGTGATCTTGACGCAGAAAGTGATCTTGACCGGGAAAAAGTTGGTGACCACTGGTGTACGGGGTAACAAGCCAGGGGCAAGGGTTTGATTTGGTATTGGCCACCTCCATCTTTCACATTCCCCCACCAACACACACACAGTTATGGTTGCCACGTGCATCAGCTAGTCTCCCTCTTTTCATAGTCCACACACACACACACACACACGGGCAGCATGCAATCGTGATTCCAGTAAAACTGTACAGTTGGATGATGTTGTGATGAGAATGAACATACAGTACATTTACAGCAGCAATCAGGGTTAAGTGCCTTGCTCAAGGGCACATCAACAGAATTTTCCCCTAGTCGGCTCTGGGATTTAAACCAGCAGCCTTTCGGTTACTGGCCAGACGCTCTTAACCGCTAGGCTCCATACAGGCAGCATGGCATCTTGTAAGATCATAATAGGCATGTTCCATTACAAAAACATAGCTCTATATGAGTCACATCTTAGGGGACAGCCAAAAGCAGACTTGTGTACCAACCACACATGCCAGTAATAATCTGCACAAATCCAGCAAGTCTCATCTAATAGGAACACCACATTGTTTATGCATTCGGCCTACATTCCCAACAGATGACATGCGAAGATCAGCAATAATACCAGCGCTCGTGTTTACATTAGCGTTAGGAGGAAAAGCATTCACAATCAATTCTTTAGCAGGGTAGATGGATATGTCTACCGCGTGCGGCCCTCCATGTCCTTTAATAACTTCCCCTCTACAAGAAATACATTTCTCCTCAGTGTCCCTGAAACGATAACATCTCACGTTTTTATTCAAGCGCCATGCTTGTTGAAAAGTTCATTTAAATTAACAAATTTGAGGAGAAAGAAAGACCTCCAATAACCGTTCAATATTCAGTCTAAATATATTGCTCTGGTCTAGTCTTGACACCGGTTTTATTTTTCTCATAGAGATAATTCAAAAGACTTTCAATCTGAAATTGATCACACACAACAACAACGCATCTCCAAAAAGCTAGCCTGGTCACATCTGCATTAAAACAATGTAACTTAGGCCTACAGTAGATGAATTACAGGCCTATATAGTATATTTCTATAGAAGACTGCAGGTTTTGATTGCCGTGGGAAGTAGGGATGCTGCAGCACCTCTTGATAAATAATATAAAAATACATACAGTACCAATCAAAAGTTTGGACACACCTATTCATTTCCAGGAGTTTTCTTTATTTTACTATTTTCTACATTGTAGAATAATATTGAAGACATCAAAACTATTAAATAACACACATGAATTTATTTCCTTCTTAATGTGTTTGAGCCAATCAGTTGTGTTGTGACAAGGCGAGGTGGTATACAGAAGATAGCCCTACTTGGTAAAAGACCAAGTCCATATTATGGCAAGAACAGCTCAAATAAGCAAAGAGAAACAACAGTCCATCATTACTTTAAGACACGAAGGTAAATCTGGAAAATTTTAAGACCTTTGAAAGTTTCTTCAAGTGCAGTCGCAAAAACCAAACCATCAAGCGCTATGAGGAAACTGGCTGTCATGAGGACCGCCACAGGAAAGGACGACCCAGAGTTACCTCTGCTGCAGAGGATAAGTTCATTAGAGTTAACTGCACTTCAGATTGTAGCCCAAATAAATGCTTCACAGAGTTCAAGTAACAGACACATCTCAACATCAACTGTTCAGAGGAGACTGCATGAATCAGGCCTTCATTGTCACAGATTCCCGCGGTACTGATGCTCATTCAGTTCACCAGCTCTGGAGGTCTACGTCACCGGCCTTCTAGGCGTCACTGAACTAGATTCATTACCACCAACCCCAGAATGTCTTGTCTCATTACGCACACCTGGTTCCCATTCCCCCCTGATTAGTATGTGTATATATGTGCCGTCTGTTCCTCATTGTCCTGGTCGGTTACTGTTACCATGTCCGTTGGTCTTGTGAACACCTGTGCTATTGTGTCGGCTTCCATGCTACTTGTTATTGCGCCCTTGTTTTACGGGTCTCGTCCCATGTATTATTTAGAGGTTTACGCCTCGCTCTTTTGTTTGGATGGAGAAAATAAACCCCCTATTATGTATTCCTGCGCTCGTCTCTTATCATTACACAGAGTGACATTCATGGTCGAATTGCTGCAACAACAAAAAAAAACACTACTAAAGGACACCAATAAGAATAAGAGACTTGCTTGGGCCAAGAAACACAAGCAATGGACATTAGAACGGTGGAAATCTGTCCTTTGGTCTATTTTTCTGCTATTCAAACCGGCGACCTTTCGGTTACTGGCCCAAATGCTCTAACCGCTAGGCTACCTGTCGCATACAATGAAACAAAATTATTGTTGACTACAATAAAAGAAAACTCATCGTTCCACTAGTTTCAATTCACAATTGAATAAAACTGAATTACATTTGTAATGTACTACATTCATTAACAGTATTGCTTTGTTGGGTTCATCTTTTGTATAATAAAAGAATTATTGCAATCTGAAACCAATATAGATATTTTAATCTACCCTCTTCAAACCTCATTGCTGAAAAGAGCATCAAAATATGATCTAAAGAAATGCACATTTTATCCAAGTCAAGACAGGGGTTTAAAGGCATTGGATTGGTGAGCAAGTATGGTTGGAGGAAGTTTCCACCATATTCTTCACACCAGTCCATTACTTACATTAGTCCATTCCTTTAAAACCACGAAGGGGGAATGTATGAGTGCACAGTTTTAGAGAAGGGTAGAGAATCAGACGGCAAGCCACACTTGGCAGATGAGGAGAAATACACTTAAGGGCAGTAAAAATCTAATGGTGACCCCCTATGGGCTTTGGAACACTTTTCCCCTCCTTTAAACATGAGCCTCTTTGGGATTCTGCTCGTGTTGTTGCCAGAGAACAGGCGAGCAGTAACAGCCGTAGTTCTACCTCCGCTGAGCTCAAACCGCATTGGCCTGCAGGGAATGAGTGGTGGGCAGGATGAGCAAGGACGGACAGATGACGGGAGGAGGAGGAGAGCGGGATAAGAGATGGGTTATAAACATGCAAAAGTAAAGGAACACTACGCAAGCTGGCTATAACAACTCAGTTTAATTCCTATGAAATAAAGCCTCTTCACAGTTGGTTTCCACATAGGAACATTGATCTGTCATGACATTATATTGTAATAACAGTTCAATTACATGGCTAGTATGACATTAACAGATTTGATTCACACACAAGGCTTGCACTATATATAATGACTGTGACTGTGGGTATGAGAAACATGCATCCTCAGTCATCCAGGATAGCACCTCTATAAAGATAGTTAACATACCATTTGAAAATGCAGTTTTTTGTTTACCGGAGTAGAAATTGAATTTACGCCTCTAAAATCTCCAAAAATAAGGATCATAATTTGATAATCAAAGCATTTTCTCGGATCACCTCGTGAGGTTAATATATTCACAAAATAAACATAGAAAGAATAGTCATACGAACAGACAACGTCGAATAGTAACATTGATTTTACGAAGAATGCTACAAAACAAGCCCAGAGAAGTTCTGGAGTTGGAAAACGTGAGCCATGTGAACATGATCGTTTTGAGTTTGTTCGATACAAGGACACATTCAAAACTACTGCAACACATCTTCACAAAATTCAATGGTTCTGCAGACAAGATTACAATAAAGTGTAACTACCATGGTTGCATTCCCCCCCCCAAAAAACGTTTGTACAAGGATTTTATATCAATATATGAATAAGACATTTAAATACTTGTCAACCCCCCTGTAATACATCCCCAGCCTTTTCCCAGGACCTCTCACAAACAAAAATACATTATTGAAACTGTACACAAATATTCTGTCCATATGCTGTTCTGTTTCATTGTAAGCGGTTGGTACAGCTTCTATTAAAAAATAGTTTTTGCTGGTTTCATATATGAACACAAAAAAGCTGACGCACGTAAACTGCTGACGTCACTGTTCTGTAAAAAAGCGAGGGAACTGGGTAAATAAATGGATGCAAAGAGGTACGGTGTTGATGCTTGTGAGTCAATTCATGTCTATACATTGCGTTTTGCACAATGGCAGAGACACACAGAAGTGGAAAAGAAGCCTCCTCTTCCGCTGCAGTTCTAGGAACAGCCCATAACCACACCACAGCAGTGAGAACCCCCAAACAAAAAAAGACATGCAACTGAGGAGTGCTTTATCTGCATTCTGTAGCAGATGCTACTGTCTATCGCTTAGCCTCCTTTAGCATAGATTACACTATCTTTCCTAGCATTAGCTTAGCTCCTGTTAGCCTAGCTATCACGACGGAGTGGTGCGTCTCATTAAAACAGGGGCCCGGGGCCATCGTCCTGAGGGGGGAAGTGTGTATTGAGCAGCGTCTCCATGTAGGACACGTAGCTGGAGCTGGGCGTGTAGCCTTCACCCTGGTCCTGGCAGGACATGGAGCTGGCCGTGTAGCCTTCACCCTGGTCCTGGAAGGGCACGGCTAGGGAGAGGGGCGGCAGAGGGGCGGCTAGGGCCGACCGGGCTGGGAGAGGATCAGCGAGAATTGGCATTGGGGTGAGGGTGGGCTCGGAGATGGGTATTGACAGAGCCTGGGTGAGGGTAAGGGCGCTGATATCAGTGTTGGAGGGACCAGGAGCATGGCTTGGTGTGTGAGGTGTAATACTGTGAGGTACAGGGCCTGTAGCTGGGGGTTGGCATCCAGGGTCCATGGGGGCTTGAGGTGGGGGGTGAGGGGCGGGGAGGCGAGGCCTCTTGGCTGCCTGTGGTTCGTCTCCTGACAGAAGGGCTTCCTGGGTTGGTATTGCCTAGACAGGAAGAGACAGCTGATGGTCAAAAAGGTGGCATGGCGTCCACTCGATCACTTCTCTTCTACGTTTAGCTCCCACACCCTTCAAACCCCTACAACCAAACAGTAAGGATGGATATTTCAGGAGCATCACGTAAAATATGCATTTTATAAAAGGGCTCAACACAGCCATGACTGACAACACCACAATGTAGTGTGGAATAAAATGATGAATCTTTCCCCCCCAGCCCAACCCTGCCTCCCTCCCCTCTCTCCCCAGCAAACCCCTCCCGCTCTCCCCAGCCCACCCCTGCCTCCCTCCCGCTCTCCCCAGCCCACCCCTGCCTCCCTCCCGCTCTCCCCAGCCCTAGTGGGTGGGCGTCAGGTGGTCTCGTACCAGGCGAGTGCAGACCCTCTTGGGCAGGTCCTGCTCCAGTGAATGGATCTCTGTTTGCTTCAGTAACAGCTGGGACTCATCTTGGAACTCCACCTGAAAAGGGGAGAAGAGAGAGATAGAAAGAGAGTGGGAGAGTTAATTAAGGGTCATACTCAAAAAACAACAAAGCCCAGGATTGTCAGGAGGACAAAATCCAGTAACAGAATTTGAAGACACCCTTTGTGCCATGTTGTGTGTGTGACTCTGTTGTGTGGCTCTGCAGTGTCTTGCGGCTCTGTCGTGCATACAAATGTGTATGTGAGAGATAGCAGGTGATTAGCCAGCATCATTAGCATGAGAGAGAGTGGGAGTGAGTGAGAGAGACAACACATACAAGCACAGTGAAACTCTGAGATTAGCGCGCGCGCACACACACACACACCTCCCCAGTCCCATCCTGTGATTAGAAACACATACACACAGAGGCATAACCATATAGTCACATGCATAGTACATCCAGTCAGAGCGACACACTGATTTAGGCTCCCGAGTGGCGCAGTGTTCTAAGACACTGCATCTCAGTGCTAGAGGCGTCACTACAGACACCATGGTTCGAATCCAGGCTGTATCACAACCGGCTGTTATTGGGAGTCCCATAGGGCGGCGCACAATTGGCCCAGCGTCGTCCGGGTTTGGCCGGTGTAGGCCATCACTAAATAAGAATGTGTTCATAACTGACTTGCCTAGTTAAATAATAAATTGATGGTCTGTGTGATCCTAAACCAGAGTAGTACACATCTTGGCCAAAAGTATGTGGATTTGGCTATTTCAGCCACACCCGTTGCTGACAGGTGTATACAATCGAGCACACCGCCATGCAATCTCCATAGACAAACATTGGCGGTAGAATGGCCTGTACTGAAGAGCTCAGTGACTTTCAACGTGGCACCATCATAGGAAGCCAACTTTCCAACAAGTCAGTTGGTCACATTTCTGCCCCGGTCAACTGTAAGAGATGTTATTGTGAAGTGGGGGGTGGGCTGGAAACACTGAGCTGGAAACACTCAGATAAACACTGTGCTGGAAACACTCAGATAAACACTGTGCTGGAAACACTCAGATAAACACTGTGCTGGAAACACTCAGATAAACACTGTGCTGGAAACACTCAGATAAACACTGTGCTGGAAACACTCAGATAAACACTGAGCTGGAAACACTCAGATAAACACTGTGCTGGAAACACTCAGATAAACACTGTGCTGGAAACACTCAGATAAACACTGAGCTGGAAACACTCAGATAAACACTGAGCTGGAAACACTCAGATAAACACTGAGCTGGAAACACTCAGATAAACACTGAGCTGGAAACACTCAGATAAACACTGAGCTGGAAAGTCAAAGTCGTCTAAGCTGTGGTGTAAAAAAGGCTTCAACTGTAGAACCATCTTGATGCAGGGCTGGGGGTTCAATGTAGATGGAGTGGGCCATTATAAAGACTACCTAAAGTTGTCATAAGGACATTTTAACCCGTCCATGCATCCTAGCATATATAATGGAAATATACAGTGGCACCACCTAGCCCTCTGATATGCACTGTTGACTTTCTGATTGCCTAAATCTGTCAGATGTTTTCAAACCTCCAAAGTGGTCTCATGTGGAGATAAGCTACATTGATTTGAACCCATTTACATAGCTAGTCCTTTTAGATCCACAAGGAGGTACACAGGGTGTGCAGGCACGAACATCCCCGGATTATCCAACAGCATACCACCCTGCATTCCACTGCTGGCCTTGGAGAGCTCAAAGAGCTCTCCAAGGATGTCAGGGACAAGATTGTAGAACTAGACAAGGCTGGAATGGGCTACAAGACCATCGCCAAGCAGCTTGGTGAGAAGGTGACAACAGTTGGTGTGATTATTCGCAAATGGAAGAAAAACAAAAGAACTGTCAATCTTCCTCGGCCTGGGGCTCTATGCAAGATCTCACCTCATGGAGTTGCAATGATCATGAGAACGGTGAGGAATCAGCCCAGAACTACATGGGAGGATCTTGTCAACGATCTCAAGGCAGCTGGGACCATAGTCACCAAGAAAACAATTGGTAACACACTACGCTGTGAAGGACTGAAATCCTGCAGTGCCTGCAAGGTCCCCCTGTCCAAGAAAGCACATATACATGCCCATCTGAAGTTTGCCAATGAACAACTGAATGATTCAGAGGACAACTGGGTGAAAGTGTTGTGGTCAGATGAGACCAAAATGGAGCTCTTTGGCATCAACTCAACTCGCTGTGTTTGGAGGAGGAATGCTGCCTATGACCCCAAGAACACCATCCCCATCGTCAAACATGGAGGTGGAAATATTATGCTTTGGGGGTGTTTTTCTGCTAAGGGGACAGGACAACTTCACCGCATCAAAGGGACGATGGACGGGGCCATGTACAGTCAAATCTTGGGTGAGAACCTCCTTCCCTCAGCCAGGGCATTGAAGATGGGTATTCCAGCATGGCAATGACCCAAAACACACGGCCAAGGCAACAAAGGAGTGGCTCAAGAAGAAGCACATTAAAAGGTCCTGGAGTGGCCTAGCCAGTCTCCAGACCTTAATCCCATAGAAAATCTGTGGAGGGAGCTGAAGGTTTGAGTTGCCAAACGTCAGCCTCGAAACCTTAACTTCTTAGGGAGCAGCAGGTGAGGTGACGGTTTTGGAGAGTCTGGCGTGCCCAAAGCAAAATGCCTGCCACTCAGGCTCAGAAAATAGGATATGCACATAATTAGTACTATTGGATAGAAAACACTCTGAGGTTTCTAAAAGTGTTAACATAATGTCTGTGAGTATAACAGAACTAATTTAGCAGGCGAAAACCCAAGAAAAATCTATCCGGAAGTCAGTTTCTGGTGACCTATTGCTCTGTTTGACACACTCCCTATTGAATCCATTTGTAACCAGGACTGAGACTGCAGTACCTATGGCTTCCACTAGATGTCAACAGTCTATATACAAAGACGCAGAGAGATTGGAGTAAACAGAACGAATAGGTTACAGGAAATGGTCAAGGTAGCTCAGATGTCAACAAGTTTTCTCGGGCGTGAGTCTGGCTGCGCGCCCCACGTTATTTTACTTATATAAGGTATAGGTGACCGTCCGAGTGAAATATGATCGCTAATATTCATAAAAGGATAGCTAAGGATGCATTTTAACTGGTATTTGATTTGTTTAGGAAAAGTTTATAGGTATATTTTAACACGTTCTCTTCACGTTTCAATGGGCGATTCGACGTTGGATTTTCTGAACATAACGCGCCAACCAAACAGAGATTTATGGACATAATAAATGACTTTTTCTAACAAAAGAACCATTGGATGTCTTCGTTGGACACTTGGGAAGCCCTCAGCAGAAGTTCTTCAAAAGGTAAGGGATTTGTTTCGCTGTGAAATGTGTTTTGTGTGAACCCGCAATGGTTTATGAATTTATGCTAATTGAAAATATTGGAGGTGCTACCCTCAAACAATCAAATGTTGTGCTTTCGCCGTAAAGCCTTTTTGAAATCTGACAATGCTGTGATATTGCCAAGAATCAGAGCTTTTGATGACTATGCAACACTTGTATATTGATGAATGTTTAATAATTCAACTTTTGGATTTTGAATTTGGCGCCTTGCATTTCACCAGGTGCTAGCGCCCCACCACTCCGTAAGTAGTTAATGACTTGGAGAAGATCTGCAAAGAGGAGTGGGACAAAACCCCTCCTGAGATGTGTGAAAACCTGGTGGCCAACTACTAGAAACGTCTGACCTCTGTGATTGCCAACAAGGGTTTTGCCACCAAGTACTAAGTCATGTTTTGCAGAGGGGTCAAATACTTATTTCCCTCATTAAAATGCAAATCAATTTAAAACATTTTTCACATGCGGTTTTCTGGATTTTTTTGTTATTCTGTCTCTCACTGTTCAAATAAACCTACTATTAAAATTATAGACTGATCATTTCTTTGTCAGTGGGCAAACGTACAAAATCAGCAGGGGATCAAATACTTTTTTCCCCTCACTGTAATCATCCACAGCTTACAATTGTCTCATTCATCCCCCTCCTCCCCCCTGTAACTATTCCCCAGGTCGTTGCGGTAAATGAGAATGTGTTCTCAGTCAACTTACCTGGTAAAATAAATACAAATTCAACCAATCAACTTGACCTTAGTGAACATCTAGTCAAATGGCTACCCAGACTATTTGCAGTGCCACTCTCTGTTGTCATCTATGCATAGTCACTTGAATTAAATCTACCTACATGTAAATACTACCTCAACTAACCGGTGCCCACGCACATTGACTCTGTACCAGCACCCCCCTGTATATATTGTTATTTTTTACTGCTGCTCTTTAATTACTTGTTACTTTTCTCTTATTCGTATTTTTTGAAACGGCACTGTTTGTTAGGGGCTCGTAAGTAAGCATTTCACTGTAAGGTCTACACCTGTTGTATTCAACATTTCACTGTAAGGTCTACACCTGTTGTATTCAGCATTTCACTGTAAGGTCTACACCTGTTGTATTCAGCATTTCACTGTAAGGTCTACACCTGTTGTATTCAGCATTTCACTGTAAGGCTACACCTGTTGTATTCAGCATTTCACTGTAAGGTCTACACCTGTTGTATTCAGCATTTCACGGTAAGGCTACACCTGTTGTATTCAGCATTTCACGGTAAGGTCTACACCTGTTGTATTCAGCATTTCACTGTAAGGTCTACACCTGTTGTATTCAGCATTTCACGGTAAGGTCTACACCTGTTGTATTCAGCATTTCACGGTAAGGTCTACACCTGTTGTATTCAGCATTTCACGGTAAGGTCTACACCTGTTGTATTCAGCATTTCACTGTAAGGTCTACACCTGTTGTATTCAGAATTTCACTGTAAGGCTACACCTGTTGTATCACCTGTTGTATTTAGCGCATGTGACTAATAACATTTGATGGGATTTAGTGCTGGGCTGGAACACAGGGCTAATGGGCTAGTTGGTTGACAAGGTAGAGTGAAGGGAGTGTACGGGGGGGCAACGCTATTCTCACCTGGTAGTACTTGTGCACGTGATCCTTGACGTAGGAGGCGTTGAGCGCCTGGCACTCCATGGTGTGGACCAACATCAGCTCGCCTGTCTCTGGGGGGCCGTTACGAAGACAGTCGTGACTCTGGAGGGAGGGAGAGAACGGAGTGATTGATTTGAGGAACAGGTTAGGATTTGATGCATCTAACATATCCACTAGATATGTCATTCTATAGCCACTGCTTTGATTTGTCATTATGTTGTCACTACGTCAACACATATCATTGTCACCTCACCATGGCTGAGATCGACAGAGAGGTGTAGAGAGAGGCTGAGAGACAGAGAGACAAAAAAGCTGACAGACAGAGAGAGAGAGGCTGACAGACAGAGAGAGAGAGGTTGACAGAGAGAGAGGTTGACAGAGAGAGGCTGACATAGACAAAAAAGCAGACAGACAGAGAGAGAGAGAAAGAGGCTGACAGAGATTGACAGAGAGAGAGAGAGAGAGAGGCTGACAGAGAGAGGCTGACAGACAGAGAGGCTGACAGACAGAGAGGCTGACAGACAGAGAGGCTGACAGACAGAGAGGCTGACAGAGAGAGAAAGAGAGACTGACAGACAGAGGTGTAGAAAGAGGATGAGAGAGGTGTAGAAAGGCTGACAGATGTGTTGAGAGGCTGACAGACAGAGAGAGGCTGACAGAGAGGCTGACAGAGGGAGAGAGAGGCTGACAGAGAGAGAGGTTGACAGAGAGAGGCTGACAGACAGAGAGAGGCTGAAAGAGAGAGGTGTAGAGGCTGACAGATGTGTTGAGAGAGGCTGACAGAGACAGAGGTGTAGAGAGAGGATGATAGAGAGGCTGACAGAGGCGTAGAGAGGCCGACAGACAGAGGTGTAGAGAGAGGCTGACAGAGAGAGGTGTAGAGAGAGGATGATAGAGGCTGACAGAGGTGTAGAGAGAGGGACTCACCACAACGTTCTCGGGGAAGATGTTGTCACAGTAGGAGCCGTCATCATAGTTGACCTCGTAGTAGGTTTGTGAGGTCATGCCAATGATGGTGCAGGGGTAGAACCAGCCATCGAGGTTCCGACCAATTACCTTCTGGCCAAGAGAAAACTCCCCCCTTGGCCCCGCCCTTGCCTAGAGAGAGGGAGGAGTGTGAAAATAAACTATTTTAATTTAATCTATTGTCATTGTATTTCTATGGTGTTAGAGCAGTGATTCAAAGACAATGTAATATATTTCATGGCACATACAGTGACAAAACATTAAGAACACCTGCTCTTTCCATGACGAAGACTGTCCAGGTGAATGCTATGATCCCACGTCACTTGTTAAATCCACCTCAATCAGTGTAGATGAAGGGGTGGAGACAGGTTAAAGAAGTATTTTTAAGCCTTGAGACAATTGAGACATGGATTGTGTAAGTGTGCCATTCAAAGGGTGAATTGGCAAGACAAAATATTTAAGTGCCTTTGAATGGGGGCTATGATAGTAGGTGCCAGGCGCAGCGGTCTGTGTCAAGAACTGCAACGCTACTGGGGTTTTAACGCTCAACAGTTTCCTGTGTGTATCAAGATTGATCCACCAACCAAAATACATCTAGCCAACTTGGCACAACTGTGGGAAGCATTGGAGCCAACATGGGCCAACATCCCTGTGGAACGCTTTCGACACCTTGGAGTCTATGCCCCGATGAATTGAGGCTGTTCTGAGGGCAAAAGGGGTCACAACTCAACATTAGGAAGCTGTTCTTAATGTTTTGTACACTCAGTGTGTGTGTGTGTGTGTAATTATATACAGTACCAGTCAAAGGTTTGGACACACCTTCTCATTCAAGGGTTTTTCTTTATTTTTTTACATTGTAGAATAATAGTGAAGACATCAAAACAACACATATGGACACACATTCTTAATGCGTTTGAGCCAATCAGTTGTGTTGTGACATGGTAGGGGTGGTATACAGAAGATAGCCCTATTTGGTAAAAGATCAAGTCCATATTATGGCAAGAACAGCTCAAATAACCAAAGAGAAATGACAGTCCATCATTACTTTAAGACATGAAGGTCAGGCAATGCGGAAAATGTCAAGAAATGTTAAAGTTTCTTCAAGTGCAGTTGCAAAAACCATCAAGCGCTCTGAGGAAACTGTCTGTCATGAGGACCGCCACAGGAATGGAAGACCCAGAGTTACCTCTGCTGCAGAGGATAAGTTCATTAGAGTTACCAGCCTCGGAAATTGCAGCCCAAATAAATGCTTCACAGAGTTCAAGTAACAAGACACATCTCAACATCAACTGTTCAGAGGAGACTGTGTGAATCAGGCCTTTATGGTCGAATTGTTGCAAAGAACCCACTACTAAAGGACACCAATAATAAGAAGAGACTTGCTTGGGCCAAGGAACATGAGCAATGGAAATTAGACCGGTGGAAATCTGTCCTTTGGTCTGATGAGTCCAAATTGGTTCCAACTGCTGTGCCTTTGTGAGACGCAGAGTAGGTGAACGGATGATCTCCGCATGTGTGGTTCCCACCGTGAAGCATGGAGCAGGAGGTGTGATGGTGCTTTGCTGGTGACACTGTCTGTAAGTTGTTTAGAATCCAAGGCACACTTAACCAGCATGGCTACTACAGCATTCTGCAGCGATACACCATCCCATCTGGTTTGCGCTTAGTGGGACTATCATTTGTATTTAAACAAGACAATGACCCAACACACCTCCAGGCTGTGTAAGGGCTATTTGATCAAGAAGGAGAGTGATGGAGTGCTGCATCAGATGACCTGGCCTCCACAATCACCATACATCAACCCAATTGAGATGATTTGGGACGAGTTGGACCACAGAGTGAAGGAAAAGCAGCCAACAAGTGCGTAGCTTGGGAACTCTTTCAAGACTGCTGGAAAAGCATTCCTCGTGAAGCTGGTTGAGAGAATACCAAGAGTGTACAAAGCTGTCATCAAGGAAAAGGGTGGCACTTTGAAGAATCTCAAATATAAAATATATTTTGATTTGTTTAACACTTTTTTGGTTACTACATGATTCCATATGTAATATTTAATGTAGAAAATAAAAACCCTTGAAAGAGATGGTGTGTCCAAACTAACTGGTACTGTATGTATGTATGTATGTATGTATGTATGTATGTATGGATGGATGGATGGAAGTAAATAGGCTTGCGAAAGTATTCACCCCCCTTGACATTTTTTCTATTTTGTTGCCTTACAACCTGGAATTAAAATAGATTTTTGGGGTTTGTATATCATTTGATTTACACAACATGCCTACCACTTTGAACAAACAAGAAATAAGACAAAAAAACTGAAAACTTTAGCGTGCATAACTATTCATGTAACTATGCTTAGGGTCATTGTCCTGCTAGAAGGTGAACCTCAGTCCCAGTCTCAAATCTCTAAAAGACTGAAACAGGTTTCCCCCAAGAATTTCCCTGTATTTAGCGCCATCCATCATTTCTTCAATTCTGACCAGTTTCCCAGTCCCTGCCGATGAAAAGCATCCCCACAGCATGATGTTGTTCTCGGGGTGATGAGATGTGTTGGGTTTGCACCAGACATAGTATTTTCCTTGATGGCCAAAAAGCTAAATTTTAGTCTCATCTGACCAGAGTACCTTCTTCCATATGTTTGGGGAGTCTCCCACATGCCTTTTGGCGAACACCAAACGTGTTTGCTTATTTTTTTTCTTTAAGCAATGGCTTTTTTCTGGCCACTCTTCCATAAAGCCCAGCTCTGTGGAGTGTACGGCTTAAAGTGGTCCTATGGACAGATACTCCAATCTCCGCTGTGGAGCTTTGCAGCTCCATCAGGGTTATCTTTGGTCTCTTTGTTGCCTCTCTGATTAATTCCCTCCTTGCCTGGTCCGTGAGCTTTGGTGGACGGACCTCTCTTGGCAGGTTTGTTGTCGGGCCATATTCTTTCCATTATTTAATAATGGATTTAATGGTGCTCCGTGGGATGTTCAAAGTTTCTGATATTTTTTTATAACCAAACCCTGATCTGTACTTCTCCACAACTTTGTCCCTGACCTGTTTGGAGAGCTCCTTGGTCTTCATGGTGCTGCTTTCTTGGTGGTGTTGCAGACTCTGGGGCCTTTCAGAATAGGTGTAGATATACTCAGATCATGTGACACTTAGATTGTACACAGGTGGACTTTACTGAACTAATTCTGTGACTTCTGAAGGTAATCTTATTTAGGGACTTCATAGCAAAGGGGGTGAATACATATGCACACACCACCACAAGTTCTTTTTTTCATTTCACTTCACCAATTTGGACTATTTTGTGTTTGTCCATTACATGAAATCCAAATAGAAACCTTACAGGTTGTAATGCAACAAAATAGGAAAAACGCCAGGTGGGGGTGAATACCTTCACAAGGCACTGTACATTCAGAATATAATTCTCAGATAAAAAGGAACAAAAGTTGTACATTTTCAAGAATCTTTGCTAGACAGGAAACCCAAGACATGGCATGATAATGATGAAGAACACTAGTGTCCCCAACCTTATGGAGTGGCAGCCACTGTCATAGGAGCTGAACAGCATAAGTGAATGAATCTTTGCAGATTTCACTTGTTGCTTTGAAAATACAGTATTTATGTCAAATAAATACAAAAGTTATTTATTCAACATTATTATTTGAGTTCATGTTGGAATTGCAGAAGCTTTGCTACATATACAGTGCATGTGGAAAGTATCCAGACCCCTTGACTTTTTCCACATTTTGTTGCGTTACAGCCTTATTCTAAAAGGGATTACATTGATGAGGGGAAAAACAATCTACACACAATACCCCATAATGACAAAGAAATAACAGGTTTAGACATTTTTGCTAATTAATAAAAAACAAATATCACATTTACACAAGTATTCAGACCCTTTACTCAGTACTTTGAAGCACCTTTCGCAGCGATTACAGCCTCGAGTCTTCTTGGGTATGATGCTACAAGCTTGGCACATCGGTAATTGGAGAGTTTCTCCCATTCTTCTCTGCAGATCCTCTCAAGCTCTGTCAGGTTGGATGGGGAGCGACGAAACAGCTATTTTCAGGTCTCTCCAGAGATGTTCGATCGGGTTCAAGTCCGGCCTCTGGCTGGGCCCACTCAAGGACATTCAGAGACTTGTCCGGAAGCCACTCCTGAATTGTCTTTGCTTTGTGTTTAGGGTCGTTGTCCTGTTGGAAGGCGAACCATTGCTCTGGAGGTTTTCACATCATGCAGCCTTTATATGTATAAAAAATCTAAACATATAACCCAACCTTAGTAGAACAACTAATACCTTTAAATTAAGCATATAGGAGGACCTAATTTCTTTGTTAACCGCTCAACACAGAATAGCCGCATGTGCACACTCCCTCAAATCGTATCCTTTCTATTTTATTCAGCTTTGTTCAACTGTATTCTTCATACTATAAAATAATGCCATGGAATCTAACCAAATCTTATCTGCTCAATGAACTAGTGTAGCCCACAGCCATATGGCATAGCATAACATAAGAATACACTATTCTGTTCTTATGGAATAGACTACATTTCTTCATATCATGCTTCTTTTGACCTGTCTGAAATAAATAACATATTTATTGTGAAGGTGTAGCCTATATTACGTAGACTTTTTAAAATGTAGATGTTCCAAAAGTCTGCATCAGTGGCTTGTAGGAAGGCAGGAGATGCTAAATGTTTTATGTTAATTAACGGTCAATTACTGTGAGAACGACAGTAATTTGCTTGACAATCATCAGCTGACGATCTTTCGTGACCACCACAGTCCTAGCCACCACCATGGTGCCAGGTTTACTCCAGACGCGAACCTTGGCATTCAGGTCAAAGAGTTCAATCTTGGTTTCATCAGACCAGAGAATCTTTAGGTCTTTAGGTGCCTTTTGGCAAACTCCAAGCATGCGGTCATGTGCCTTTTACTGAGGAGTGGCTTCCATCTGGCCACTCTACCATAAAGACCGGATTGGGGGAGTGGTGGAGTGCTGCAGAGATGTTTGTCCTTCTGGAAGGTTCTCCCATCTCCACAAAGCAACTCTGGGAACTTTGTCAGTGGGGCCATCAGTTTCTTGGTCACCTCCCTGATCAAGACCCTTCTCCCCTGATTGCTCAGTTTGGCCGGGTCAGCCAGCTCTAGGAGCAGGAATACAAACTGCTGAGAGCCCAAAAAGGTGACACTTTTTTTTTTTGCACTGAAACATGCAAAATATCCCTGCTAGGGGGAAATGCAGATTTTAACTAATTAAACAACAAAGAATATGATCTACATGATCAGTCTCTATAATAAAAAGTGGTTAATGTGAATCTAACTCACAGCTAACAAAATGTAAAGAAAGCAATCCAATGTTATTTGTTGACTAGACTTTACTGCAAATGACACTCAAGTCTTGAGAAAAAAACAACACACTAATATTGCAGTTAGCCATGAAGGCCTTTATAATAGAACACTTGTGACCACACACACACACACACACATCTAAATAATAAAAACAAAGTAGAAATAGAATGAAACAAACATGCACTCTCTTTTTGCTCTATAATAGTGGGCACTATAGTAGACATCGATCAAGTGCACAAGGCTACATGTGTGCAAAAATAACGTTCACTGAATAAAACATTTAATAATCCCCCATCACTTACACAAAAGTTTTACTGTCAAGTTCAACACAACAAAAGCAATATCTTTGGGCTGTACATTATTACATTGTACACTTTCTGCCTGTGGACATCTGTTCCACAATGTGCCAGCAGAGCATCATACCCTTTGTTGGCATAATTGATCTCTTTCAGGCAGAGAGTACACCTGGCATACCCCTTTCTTTTGAAAAAGTGGGAAAGTGTGTAGTGTTCCTTTCACCTCTATGGTGGCATCCATCTTAAACCAGGCCCAGCTCCAGCTACACTTGTTTAACAAACAACGCCTCATATTCACCTAATTCTGAAAATTAACCACATACTGTAGAAGGTAAACATTACTGTTAGTTCATATAGTAGTTAGTTCATTAGCTAGTTAACATTTCACACAGATTGCCAGGGTCCAGTAAGCAACTAACATGTTCTAACTTGAGGAACGGCAAGGAGTCATATACCAGTGACAGTAGCGAATTGGTTAAGTTACTAACGTTAGCACATCTGATGTTGTAACGTTAGCTAGCCAATTTTCACACCATAAACTTAATTAATTGATCAGTTAAGTTGGCCGTTGCTCAACATTTCTCTGGCTAGCTTACGGAGAATTCGATCCAGCTAGCAAGATATTTAATGCGAACAATGCTTGTTCCACCACCTCAAACTTTCCAAAATGCCAGTAGTTTTTTTGGTTACAGGTCATGAAGTACGCTTCATCACCTTCTCACCCCCGTCTCCGTGGTCAGGCTTCTCACCTACCTCCTCGTTATTGTTCAGGGGAGGCGCTGCTGTAACTGGCAAACTGCCTTTCCACACTCCCGCTGTCTTTCCAGGGCGCTGATGCTGTAACTAGCAAATTGGTTGTCTCTTCTCTCTTCAGTCGCCTGCTGCATTCTGTTGTTATGTGAACGATTGACTGAGCCTTGGATACAGACAGTATCGCTCCAAACGCACATCACTCGTTCACTTACAGCTAGTAGTCATCCAAAGCCCCCCCCCACCCAAAAACAAACATTTCTCATCGGATCTACACGAATCACATTGGTCACCTATTTTAGATTCAAAACAACAGATTTCACCAACATGTGACTAGTTTGCATTCCTGTAGTTAGTGTCTTGGTGGTTCCAAACTTCTTCCATTTATGAATGATGGAGACCACTGGGGGACCTTCAATATTGCTGAAATGTTTTGGTACAGTTCCCCAGATCGGTGCCTCGACACAATCCTGTCTCGGAGCTCAACAGACAATTCCTTCGACCTCATGGCTTGGTTTTTGCTCTGACATGCACTGTCAACTGTGGGACCTTATAGACAGGTGTGCGCCTTTCCAAATCTTGTCCAATCAATTGAATTTATCGCAAGTGGACTCCAATCAAGTTGTAGAAACATCTCAATAATGATCAATGGAAACAGGATGCACCTGATCTCAATGTCGAGTCTCAGAGCAAAGGGTCTGAACTTACGCAAATAATTATCATATATATTTTTTTATACATTTGCAAACATTTCTAAAAACTGGTTTTCACCATCAATATGGGGTATTGATCGATGAGAAAGAAAATACATTTAATCAATTTTAGAATAAGTCTGTAACGTAACAAAATGTGGAAAAAGGGAAGGGGTCTGAATACTTTCCGAATGCACTGTACATAGTAAAGACCCCTGGCCATTGCATAGATAGAAGGCTTCACCACAAAAACATACAGCTTAACAGTGCAGCTAATACTTATCTTGACATCATACATCCATATTATACAGAGGATTGTTTTGCTGCTGTTTAACGTTGCAGGTAGAAATGTGGCGAATAGACAGAATTATTTCTCATTCTACATGCCAGAGAGGCATGCATGTTCTGCATAACCTATGAATACCTGAATATTATACAATGTTGTGCCCCTACTGTACCTTGTGATTGGTCTTCTTGTGCTTGTGGCAGGTGACAGACACCACGTAGGGCCAATCGGCTGGCTTCATGAGCACACCGGCGATGTGGGCGCAGGTGACGTGGAAGGAGGTGGAGCAGTTGTCGAGGGAACACTGGATACACGCCCCGCACATCTGCTTGGTGTTCTTGTGACAGTACACACACTTCTGCAACACCAGAGAAGAGGTGTGGTAGAATCAAAACATCAGATTTGTCTGGGTCTAAAGGCAATATCACTTTTCTATACACTATTGTCAGAGAAAAAAACCTAACATTTCAAGGAGTATGTTTTTAAAAATCGGCAGGAAACTTGGCTAAAAGCTTGGTTAACTTTGATTGATATGTTTGATACAGTATAAACAGTTTACTCGTTGCAGTGTTTCCCCTATAAGCATTAGCAGTGGTGTTGATCCCTCTGCACCAATCAATCAATCTCATTCTCTTTCGGTCCTTCTTTAATAGTTTTAACCTTCCTTCCGCCCACCTCACCGTCACTTTCAATTATGTTTCTAACTCCCCTCTCTATTTCTCACCATCCTTCCTTTCCTTTCCCCCACTCTTTCAAGCCCCTTCCTGCAGGCCTCCCGCCTCAAAGCCCTCCCTAAGGCCCCAGCTCTGAGGTATGTCAGCGGCCCCACAGTCTCCCGATTTAATATTCCACTGGCCAGAATCATGAGATGGACTCCACAGACGGAACGAACCAAAGGGTAGCAACGGGGGGAGATTTTGTACGTCAAACATTTAGTTATCTGTTTGTTTGCTAATTTCACCCCTTTTTTCCTTCAGACTTTGCCGGCTGGGGTAAAGCCATTACATAACATTTCCTCTGAGTTTTATGTTTGTAAAATAAACGTAATAAAAATACAAATGCGGCAGACAGAATTCTCAAAAATGTTAGGGTTGTGGGCCAACATTCTTTAAAAAATGTAGTAGCTAAGGAGCATAAATTGGAGTAGAAGTGCTCACCAGTCTCTGCACTAATGAATGAATCGACGCAAAGTGTCCAATTCGACTTGGGATATATAGTGACTACTTAACTTGAGAGGAAAAACAAAAAAGGTACCGTGGTGTTCTTTGAGGGTTTGTGATGCGTTCCAATTAGTTTAAATCCTTCCATTCATCCCAGAACTTTCAAAAAGGAGGAAAGACTCACTTTTCTGAATACAAGCAAATATCAACGAGTTAGGAAAAAACATGTGCCACAGAGACAGGCCCAGTCATCCAATCATTAAGATGGTGGGACGGTTTTTCACAGCTTTTGGAAACGCGGCTTTGACAGCGGGTGGATGTAAATTATTCAAAAGACAATCCTCACTTCCTTTCATAGATGACGACATTATTTGTAGATTTGTGACAATGCCACTGCAAAGGCTGTGCAATTGACTGTGAAGTCGATTTGGATTAAGCGAGGGATGGAGGGAGAGGGAAGAAAGCAGTTTGTTCAGCAGCGCGGCAGCGATGGGAAATTGCCTCCTGCCAGCAGGATCAATGCAGATCATTTAGCGCATTGAGAAATTACTCCTGATTATTCAGACAGTTTTGCATCTATTATTCACCATAGTCCTCTTGCTCCTCGGACCGCAAACACACAATCCATCCAGGAGGAGGAGAGGAACAGAACAGATGGAGGGTAGAAAACGGAGTGAGAGAGAACGAGAGACAGAACGAGAAAGCAAGAGACGGAGAACGAGAAAGCGAGAGACGGAGAAAGCGAGAGGGAGAAGAGACCACCAAGAAGGAGAAAGAGAGGTACACTCAGAACCAATAAAGCCAAGCAGCTGACACTAACTGAGGAGTCCATAAACACAAACAACTTCTGGCAAAATTTAAATTAAAACAAATCTAAACAAGAGGAATTTGCGACACAAAATGGTGACATATGGACAGCCCATTTTAAAACACACTACAACACTGTTCAAATTGACGCAAACGCAGAACAATGTCAAATTCATGAGAAGTTGAATGGAGCAATAAAGGACAATCAAAATCCATTGGACTCCTCAATTACTGACCAGGAGCTCTATAAGAAACTTCAGGCCTGATGGCATCCTAAACGAGATGCTCAAATTCACTAGTGCAAAATGGCAATTGGCTATATTAAAACTGTTTAATTTGATACTGAGTGTAGGTTATTTCCTTGACATCAAGGACACATAACCCCAATCTTTAAGAATGGAGACAAATCCCCGATAGCAGGAATTGTTGACACCAACAATTACAGAGGCATTTGTGTAAACAGTAACCTGGAAAGTATTACAGTAGTATTATAAATGTAAGAGTTCTAAAATTTCTTAAAAAACACCATGTCTTGAGTAAAAGCCAAATTGGATTTATACCAAAACATTGCACGACCGATCATACAGTTGAAATCGGAGGTTTACATACATCTTAGCCAAATACATTTAAACTCAGTTAATTCCTGACATTTAATCCTAGTAAATATTCCCTGTATTAGGTCAGTTTGGATCACCACTTTATTTTAAGAATGTGAAATGTCAGAATAATAGTAGAGAATGATTTATTTCAGCTTTTATTTCTTTCATCACATTCCCAGTGTCAGAAGTTTACACACACTCAATTAGTATTTGGTAGCACTGCCTTTAAATTGTTTTACTTGGGTCAAACGTTTCAGGTAGCCTTCCACAAGCTTCCCACAATAAGTTGGGTGAATTTTGGCCCATTCCTCCTGACAGAGCTGGTGTAATTGAGTCAGGTTTGTAGGCCTCCTTGCTCGCACACGCTTTTTCAGTTCTGCCCACAAATTTTTTATAGGATTGAGGTCAGGGCTTTGTGATGGCCACTCCAATACCTTGACTTTGTTGTGCTTAAGCCATTTTGCCACAACTTTGGAAGTATGTTTGGGGTCATTGTCCATTTGGAAGACCCATTTGCAACCAAGCTTTAACTTCCTGACTGATGTCTTGAGATGTTGCTTCAATATATCCACATAATTTTCCTGCCTCATGATGCCATCTATTTTGTGAAGTGCACTAGACCCTCCTGCAGCAAAGCACCCACACAACATGATGCTGCCACCCCCGTGCTTCACGGTTGGGATGGTGTTCTTCGGCTTGCAAGCCTCCCCCTTTTAGCCTCCAAACATAACGATGGTCATTATGGCCAAACAGTTCTATTTTTGTTTCATCAGACCAGAGGACATTTCTCAAAAAATTACAATCTTTGTCCCCAGGTGCAGTTGCAAACCGTAGTCTGGCTTTTTTATGGCGGTTTTGGAGCAGTGGCTTCTTCCTTGCTGAGCGGCCTTTCAGGTTATTTTGATATAGGACTCGTTTTACTGTGGATATAGATACTTTTGTACCTGTTTCCTCCAGCATCTTCACAAGGTCCTTTGCTGTTGTTCTGGGATTGATTTGCACTTTTCGCATCAAAGTACGTTCATCTCTAGGAGACAGAACGTGTCTCCTTCCTGAGCGGTATGACGGAAATTGCTCCCAAGGATGAACCAGACTTGTGGAGGGCTACAATTTATTTTCTGAGGTCTTGGCTGATTTCTTTTGATTTTCCCATGATATCAAGAAAAGAGGCACTGAGTTTAAAGGTAGGCCTTGTAATACATCCACAGGTACACCTCAAATGACTCAAATGATGTAAATTAGCCTATCAGAAGCTTCTAAAGCCATGACATAATTTTCTGGAATTTTCCAAGCTGTTTAAAGGCACAGTCAACTTAGTGTATGCAAACTTCTGACCCACTGGAATTGTGATACAGTGAATTATAAGAGAAATAGTCTGTAAACAATTGTTGGAAAGATTACTTGAGTCATGCACAAAGTAGATGTCCTAACAGACTTGCCAAAAGTATAGTTTGTTAACAAGAAATTTGTGGAGTGGTTGAAAAACTAATTTTAATGACTCCAACATAAGTGTATGTAAACCTCCGACTGTATTTACAACCTACACACCCTGATAGATAAACATGTCCACCAAAATAATACCAGAACGTACGCTTGCTTTATCGACTTCCAAAAAGCATTTGATTCTATTTGGCATACAGGACTGTTCTACAAAGTTATTGAAAGTGGTGTAGGGGGTAAAACATATTACAATACATGCAGCAACTCTTCGTCAGGGGCCTTCGCCAGGGGCCTTCGCCAGGGTTGCAATTTAAGCGCTGCACTCTTCAATATTTACATCAACGAATTGGCCACTATTCTAGAAAAATCCTCAGCCCCTGGTGTTAGTCTCCACAATTCAGAGGTTAAATGTCTGCTCTTCGCAGATAACCTGTGCCTGCTGTCAACCCCAGCACATGACCTACAGCAGAGCCTGGACCTGCTACAGCAGTGCTGCCAGACCTGGGCCCTGGCCATGAACCCCAAAAATAATGATTTTCCAGAGAAGATCCAGATCTCAGGGAATTAGACCAGTTCTCAATTGGTACAAACTATTAAGAGTACTGCACACAATAAAAAACGTACACCTAAATGAGTCAGTGAATGAACAGAGAGAGAAGGCACTGAGGACGTTCTACGCGAGAAGTGACCACCAAGGAGAGAGAGACAATGAAAGAGTGAGAGAGAAAGAGGAGTGAGAATGAGATATGGGAGTGAGAGAAGAGAGGTAAGCACGTGATGGAAAGAGTGTGAGACCAGGGAGAGTAGTTATAGTTTAGGGGCATGTTAGGGGGAGCATAGGCCTAATCCTAGCCAATCCAGCCTCCTGGCATTTTGAGGTCAATACAAGGGAGGTCAAAAGGTTTGTGTGTCTGGCTGAAATGACTGTTTTAACGTGACGACAATATAAAAAAATACATATAAAAAAAAAGAAAATGGACCAGGGCGCTGTTCATTATAGAACGGAAAACATTTTAAAAGGATTCACAAAAAAATGTATGTGTGTTTCTTATTGGACAACTCCAGGTAGTCCCTCAGTATTAGTTATTTTGTCTACTGTTTGGTATGTAACGAACATGACCCAGGGGAGTTTGGCTCCCTCCCTCTCCACTCACCAGACTCTTCCTGCTATCGGGGATTGCGCTGATGTCCACCGGCTCCCTCGCGATGGCGTTGACGAAGCGAGCCTCCGCCACGGCGATGGCACAGATCACATGGACCCACCTGGTAGAGAGGAAAGGACACACAAATCGATGTGCGCCCCTGACTGTTCACAACACCTAGGGTCACAATGTCAGTATCAAGTAGGGCTATGACGATGATAGAATTTTAAGGGGGGGGTGGTTCTTGAGGGAAATAGTCCCAGTGTCGCCCAGAGTCTCATGTGTCCATTTCTGAGCTACACAATATGATACTGGTATGGTGACAACACTACACACAGTGAATGTCATAAGTAATGCATTTTAAAGTAACATAGCGGTATTCCAGTGGTATTGAGAAGGTAGGAAAGGACACTGACCGGTTGTCTGTGGTCATCTTCAGAGCACCTCCCCCGTAAGTTACACAGACAGCAGTCCTGTGAGAACACAAACACAGAGGTTAGGATGTGGGTAGGCAGTGGGCACAGACCGGGGGGATTCACAAAGTGTGCCACTTAAGATATCCTCAGCCAAAATGTGAAAATGAATGACAGATTTGAGTTATTTTAGATTCATTCGAACTATTTTGAGGATGTGTGTACTGGCTACGGCGTCTCAAAATGGACAAACTGTACTATTGCTGCTTTTTCCTCATTTTTAATGGAAGGTCCTTACTGTTGACCAATCACAGACGAAAGGACGTACTGTTTCAGAGTGACCGATGTTACCACATATACAAATACATTTCTAAAATGTTATAAATGAATAGATGGTCAATAGAGAAGCCCAGTGGTTTCAGTCTGTAGGAACAGGCATTGTGTTGAGTGAGGGACTCACCGCTGTCCAGGCGAGCGCTGTACATCGTGAACACATCCAGGACTGATTGTCTACCGTGTCCAGACTAACACCATAACAACCTGGGGGAGAGAAAGAAAGAGAGAGAGAGAGAGAGAGAGAGAGAGAGAGAGAGAGAGAGAGAGAGAGAGAGAGAGAGAGAGAGAGAGAGAGAGAGAGAGAGAGAGAGAGAGAGAATGTAACTTTTTAACTAGGCAAGTCAGTTAAGAACAAGAGAAAGAGAAAATAAATTAACAGATTAAATGAATCTTCTACACTTAGTGGTACTGAATCTACTGAGCCATGGTAAAAGGACTCCATTAATGAAAGCACATTCTCCATTCTCGTACAAAAATATCTTCTTAAAAATCCCCACATCTACATGTCATTGGTTGTTCTGCAGTACTCCCTTATTAGGCACCAAAATATATTATTTATTTCATAGCCTTTTACCTCATAGCATTTACATCAACTACGCACCACCTTCCACACCCACTAATGACCCGGGAAGAGAGGGGGGTGAGGAGAGTGGGGGGGTGAGAGGAGAGAGAGTGGGGGTGAGATGAGAGAGTGGAGGGGTGAGAGGAGAGGAGAGAGAGAGTGGGGGGTGAGAGGAGAGAGAGTGGGGGTGAGAGGAGAGAGTGGAGGGGTGAGAGGAGAGGAGAGAGTGGAGGGGGTGTGAGAGGAGAGGAGAGAGAGGGGGGTGTCAGAGGAGAGGAGAGAGTGGAGGGGGTGAGAGGAGAGGAGAGAGAGTGGGGGGTCAGAGGAGAGGAGAGAGTGGAGGGGGTGAGAGGAGAGGAGAGAGAGTGGGGGGTGAGAGGAGAGGGTTTGATTTTGACAGGATGCCTCCCCGCTTCATATCAATAACCTTGGTGTTGCGGTCTGTCCAGTGTCTATCTAGTCCAGCGCTCCTCTCTCCTTGATGCGCTAATGAACTTGCCTGCGTGCGTGTCCTTCACTAAGGAACCAATGTGCCCTAAATGGATGCATTCAAATGTGGGACCTCATCCATGATAAAGTCTGGTGTGACCATCAATTCACCTAGACTGAGAATAACAATAGGGCTGGAATGCAGTCAGAGAAAGACACACCAACTGTTAACAAGCTCCCTGCCATCTTGCAGCGCTGCACTTTGACAGCTGCCCTACGCCCCTAAACGTGAAAAATTATAAAAAGTGATGGGAAAAGCGAGTTGGCTAGTAAATAAAGAGGGGAAACTTTCTGGAGTACCTCCTTTAGAGAGAGAGAGAGTCTACATCCCGAAAGGCACCCTATTCCCTACATAGTACACTACTTCTGGCCAGGGCCCATGCTCACTGCTGTGCTACAGGCTGACCACCTTAACCCAGTCAAGTAACGTTAAAGCATTAAGCCCTCGTAGCGAGCCAAACATGAGAATTGACGGTGGCCTAGATTTGGTTCTGGCAATCTACAGCCCTGTCTTCCTCGCCTCTTGATTTCTGCAGGTCCTCAGGGGACCTAGGGTACAACGAGATGTGTGGTGATAGAGGCCTTGGTGAGTTGGTCTCCACAGCATGTCCGTACCTGACCTCCGCTGACCTCTGCAGCTGGCGAGGGCCAAACGCAGCTGCTGGGGAGGTGTGTGTGTGCACATGGTAAGATGGTACTGTCATTAAACTCAACCAAAGCTGGGGAATAGTCCAATTTGGAGTAATTTGTTGGCAGTAGACCATATTTATCATGTCAAAGAAGAATGAGATTTTTGGAGGGTTGGAAATCAGCACATGAATTGAACAGTGGACAGTGCTATGGAACTTAACTAATACTTCTCACTGTCTATGATATGGATTCTGTTGGTTGCAGCCAGGTTTTGCAGCCAATATTCACAATTTATGTCCTGGTTAAATTAAAATAAAATGTCACGTAGCTCTAATACAACGTTTTCCAAGACCAATCAGAGTGGCGTCACATAGCTGGCTGCACAGTCGCACACTAACCTATTCTCGTGTGTCGCAAGCTAATACAACAACATGTGTAGACTGTGAAATGCTTCCTTACGAGCCCTTTCCCAACAATGCAGAGTTAAAAAGGAAGAGAAAGTTGCTAAAGATTTATAAATAAACAATTAGGCAATAAAATAACAATAACGAGGCTATATACACAACGAGTGTCAGTACCGAGTCAATGTGCAATGGTACAAGGTACTGTAGTTGAGGTAACATGTAGGGTCTGTTCAGCAGTCTAATGGCTTGGGGGTAGAAGGTGTTCAGCAGTCTAATGGCTTGGGGGTAGAAGCTGTTCGGCAGTCTAATGGCTTGGGGGTAGAAGGTGTTCGGCAGTCTAATGGCTTGGGGGTAGAAGGTGTTCGGCAGTCTAATGGCTTGGGGGTAGAAGGTGTTCGGCAGTCTAATGACTTGGGGGTAGAAGCTGTTCGGCAGTCTAATGACTTGGGGGTAGAAGCTGTTCGGCAGTCTAATGACTTGGGGGTAGAAGCTGTTCGGCAGTCTAATGACTTGGGGGTAGAAGCTGTTCGGCAGTCTAATGACTTGGGGGTAGAAGGTGTTCGGCAGTCTAATGACTTGGGGGTAGAAGGTGTTCGGCAGTCTAATGGCTTGGGGGTAGAAGGTGTTCGGCAGTCTAATGACTTGGGGGTAGAAGGTGTTCGGCAGTCTAATGACTTGGGGGTAGAAGGTGTTCGGCAGTCTAATGACTTGGGGGTAGAAGCTGTTCGGCAGTCTAATGACTTGGGGGTAGAAGCTGTTCGGCAGTCTAATGACTTGGGGGTAGAAGCTGTTCGGCAGTCTAATGACTTGGGGGTAGAAGCTGTTCGGCAGTCTAATGACTTGGGGGTAGAAGCTGTTCAGGAGCCTTTTGGTCCCAGAGTTGGCTCTCCGGTATCTCTTGCTGTGCGGTAGCAGAGAGAACAATCTATGATTTGGGTGGCTGGAGTCTGACCATTTTTAAGGCTTTCCTCTGACTGGTATAAAGGTCCTGGATGGCAGGGAGCCCGGCCCCAGTGATGTACTGGGCCAGATGCACTACCCTCTGTAGCGCCTTATGGTGGGATTCCAAATAGTTGCCATACCAAGCAGTGATGCAGCCAGTCATGGTGCTCTCAATCAGCGTAGCGGAAGTGTTGTTGCCTACTCGTTAGAAAGTCCAGGATCCAGCTGCAGAGGGAGGTGTTTAGTCCCAGGGTCCTTAGTTAGTGATGAGCTTTGTGGGCACTATGGTGTTGAACACTGAGCTGTAGTCAATGAACAGCATGCTCACATAGGTGTTTCTTTTGTCCAGGTGGGAAAGGGCAGTGTGGAGTGCAATAGAGATTGTGTCATCTGTGGATCTGTTTGGGGTGGTATGCGAACTGGAGTGGTTCCAGGCTGTCTGGGATGATGGTGTTGATGTGAGCCATGACCAGCCTTTCAAAGCACTACATGGCTACAGATGTGAGGTGCTACGGGGCGATAGTTATTTAGACAGGTTACGTTGGCGTTCTTAGGCACAGGGACTGTGGTGGTCTGCTTGAAACATGTTGGTATTACAGACTGGGTCAGGGAGAGTTTGAAAATGTCAGTGAAGACACTGTGGCCTTGAGAATGTTAACCTGTTTAAAGGTTTTACTGAGCTGGTGCTCTCTTGCATGGTTCACTGTTGCTTGCCTCAAAGCGAGCATAGAAGATATTTAGCTCATCTGGTAGGCTCGCGTCACTGGGCAGCTCTTGGCTGGGTTTCCCTTTGTATTCTGTGATAGTTTGCAAGCCCTGCCACATCTACACCGGCTCTGACGCTCGTCAGTAGGATTCGATCTTAGTCCTGTATTGATGCTTTGCCTGTTTGATGGTTCGTCGGAGGACATAGCAGGATTTCTTATAAGCGTCTGGATTAGTGTCCCGCTCCTTGAAAGTGGCAGCTCTAGCCTTTAGCTCAGATTGGATGTTGCCTGTAATCCATGGCTTCTGGTTGGGATATGTACGTATGGTCACTGTGGGGACGACGTCATCGATGCACTTATTGATGAAGCTGGTGACTGATTTGTTAAACTTTGATGCCATCAGATGATTCCCGGAAGATATTCCAGTCTGTATTAGCAAAACAGACCTGTAGCTTAGCATCTGCTTCATCTGACCACTTCCATATTGAGTGCGTCACTAGTACTTCCTGCTTGAGTTTTTGCTTGTAAACAGGAATCAGGAGGATAGAGTTATGGTCAGATTTGCCAAATGGAGGCCAAGGGAGAGCTTTGTATGAGTGTCTGTGTGGAGTAAAGGTGAATTGTAGTTGTTTTTTTTGCCTCTAGTTGCACAGGTGACATGTTGATAGAAATTAAGTAAAATGGATTTCAGTTTTCCTGCATTAAAATCACCGTCCACTAGGAGCGCAGCCTCTGGATAAGCATTTTCTTGCTTGCTTATGGCTCGTTGAGTGCGGTCTTAGTGCCAGCATCAGTTTGTGTTGGTAAATAGACAGCTACAAAAAAATATAAATAAACTCTTGGTAAATAGTATGGTCTACAGCTTATTAGGTATTCTAACTCAGGTGAGCAGAACCTCCAGAGTTCCTTAATATAGAGACTGTGCACCAACTGTTAACAAAAGACACTGCCGTTCTATTCTGCCTATGTATAGAAATAAACAGCTAGATTTATATTTTCCATGTCCTTGTTCAGCCATGACTCTGAGAAACATGGGATATTACAGTTCTTCAGACCACGATGATAGGATAGTGTCAAATGGCGCTTGTCCAGTTTATTCTCCAGTGATTGCACGTTCGCCAATAGAACGGAGGGTAGAGGCGGTTGATCCACTTGCCGACGCAGTCTCGTCAGGTACCCAGCACGCTGGCTTTTAATGCTGACTATTCCTTTTTCGGGTGTCTGGGATTTGGGCCTGGTCCAGGTTGAGCAGTACATCCTTCACTGCAGACTCATTGAAATCAAGGTTAGTGATCACTGTTCTGATGTCCAGAAGCTCTTGTCGGTCATATGAAACAATGGCAGAAACATTATGTACAAATACAAGTTATGGTCAGCCCCCAAAAACACAAGTTATGGTCAGCCCCCAAAACAAACAAGTTATGGTCAGCCCCCAAAACACACAAGTTATGGTCAGCCCCCAAAACAACATTAAATAGTACAACTGGTCAGGAGCCCTTAAAAACAGCTGCTATTCACCATTCTAGTCTAACCGCTCCCTGTGTGTCGCACGCTAACCACCCTCCGCCACATGCCTCCTCACCATACAGAGGCTAGCCTAAATGGCTACGCAGCTTAGGCTGGGCGAGTATAGAAAGAGGCGCAAAACAACTTAATTTACCTCTTTTTCGGCAGGGGAACAGTTTTGGGGGACACCAGCACAACAATCCTGGGAAGTTCAGGGTGAACGACAGTAAATTAGCTAGAACAATTTGATTGGAATTTTGATCCTTGTGGAGAGAAAAATCCCCGCTTTGGGCCCAAGGGGGTGCAAATGCATAATTGGAATTTAGATAAATACGCCGTGCAAATACTACGGACCATTAGCTTTGTTAATAAATACCAGACTGGAAAGAACAAACACAGTAAATATCCTCTTCAGTAAACATGGAGGGGGACTTGACTGACTGGTATTGACTGGCTGCCTGGAACTGATTTGATTGTTTGGTGAGGACCTGGTTGGAAATATAGAATGTTTTTGTCTGGCTAGTAGTTGACTAAAGTAAACATGTTATTTTGTCTGGCTGGTGCTGATCTATAGAAGACAATCTGATTGTCTTCTATAGATCAGTCGGTCAAAACAATCAGATTGTCTTCTATAGATCAGTCGGTCAAAACAATGTGATTGTTTTATATCAGTCGGTAAAAACAGACTGCCTGCCTTTCTACCCATCTATCCGTCCGGCCATCTGCCTGCCTGTCTGTATCAGTCAATATCAATGCGTCTATCTTTCTGTGCGCCTACTTACTGGAGTGGACCTGCAGGCTGCAGGAGGAGCAGGAGAGCAGCGGACTGGTGCAGTCTTCTCCCGTGTGGGAGTTGGAGGGCAGCGGCTCTGTGTTGTCCGGCCCGGCGCTGAAGCACATCTCGGGGACCAGCGGGTGGGTGCGGCTGCCGCAGCGGGGAGTGTGGGGGTGGTTGGGGGCACTGGGGCTGTCAGACAGGTACAGAGAGTCCTTCTGGGGCTGAATGAAACAGGGGAAGGAGGTTACATATCTCCTGGGGCTGAATGAAACAGGGGAAGAAGGTTACACTGGATGGAGTTTAGAGCTGTCACATTTTCCCCCAAAAAATCTACATTGAACACGGGAGCTAAACCCACAAATTTGTCCAAATTACATTCATCTGAAATATTTCCATTAAAAGTCTTAGTCAAAACTGATGGAAGTCAAAGTTGGTGGTCTAGTGATCTGATACCTCTATGTCTACTAATATGTATTAACTAGCAGCTTAAACACCAACTTTTCATTCTCTCTGTTCATTCATGCATCTGTTGCTCACTAGCGTATGAAGCATGGTTAACATGACTTTCTGCAATCTGGAGACTCAGCCTGGTGTCCAAGACCACTGACGTTCACTGTGTTTGTGGCATAGAGATAATATATACAGTGTTCTATTTAATTGTATGGTTTGTACCCTACCCGTGTCCATGGTTTGTACCCTACACGTGTCCATGGTTTGTACCCTACCCGTGTCCATGGTTTGTACCCTACCCGTGTCCATGGTTTGTACCCTACCTGTGTGTATGGGCAGAACAGAGTGCATACGGCACAGTAGGGTTCCAGGGTGGCCACGGCAGCATTGAAACTCTTCTCAGCCAGGATGTTAGGCGTGCGGTTCTGCCACAAGTGGCCCGCCTTCTTCACGTGGCCATCCAGTGGCAAGGGGGAGAACAGCTCTGATTAGGGAGAAAAGAGCAAACACACACACACACACACGTCAGATCAGTCTAGATATACACAGAATGCGCATACAAGCAAGAATACAGGCCGTATCAGGATACGGGCCGTATCGGGATATAAGCCGCATCGGGCCTGCAATGCACGTAGCACAAGAGCCAGAGGAATCCGCAATAGTGTTAGACCAGAACAGAGAGAACAGACTGTGCTACAAGTTTATCCCCTCAGAACCAACCTTCATCGCTGGACATTTCCTGCTTGACGATGGATAGCGGAGAGCGCATAGGCGGCTTGCTGAGGGGGTGCCGGCGACTCTTCTTCACCTCCATCTTAATCTTCAACTGCTTGGAGTAGAACGATGACTGCTGAGGAACCCCAAAAATGAATGAGCAAAGCCCTGGGTTTGAATAAACATTTTCCACCGCTGATAATTAGTCCCTCTGTATAAGAGCATCTAAATTAATAAATTCAAAAGGAGGCCTCAAAACACCTCGTTGATAACCTGTGTTTGCTAGTCTTTTGGTTGTTCCATGCTCCAGGGTGAAGTTTCCCTTAGGTACAGATCTAGGAGCAGCTTTCTCCACACCAGGTATTCCCAAACTGGGGTACGCGTACATTTGTTTTTCCTCGCCTGATTAGCCTCGTTTCACTGCCAAAAATTAAATTAAACCATCTAGGTGTTCAGCGAAATAACAACACAATGTCAAATACAGGTAGCCTAGTCAAATAATTAACATCCAATCACATTAACTCTTGCGGGTATTCCACTACCGGTCCGTATGTACAGTCGTGGCCAAAAAAGTTTTGAGAACGACACAAATATTAATTTCCAAAGATTGCTGCTTCAGTGTCTTTAGATATTTTTGTCAGATGTTACTATAGAATACTGAAGTATAATTACAAGCATTTCATAAGTGTCAAGGGCTTTTATTGCATGAAGTTGATGTATATGCAAATTGCCATCATACAAACTGAGGCAGCAGACTTTGTGAAAATTAATATTTGTGTCATTCTCAAAACTTTTGGCCACGACTGTAGTCAAACGTAGCTGCTGCTCATGTTGGCATCTGTACTGATGGCGCAAAAGCCATGACAGGGAGACATAGTGGAGTGGTAACGCGCGTGCAGCAGTTGCTCCCGACGCCATTTGGGTACACTGCAGCATCCACCGAGAGGCTCTTGCTGCCAAGGGAATGCCTGACAGCTTGAAAGACATTTTGGACACTACAGTGAAAATGGTTAACTTTGTTAAAACAAGGCCCCTGAACTCTCATATGTATTTTCTGCATTATGCAATGATGTGGGCAGCGACCATGTAATGATTTTACAACATACAGAAGTGCGCTGGTTATCAAGACGCAAAGTATTGACACGTTTTTTGAATTGAGACGAGCATAACATTTTCTTTACTGACCATAATTTTCACTTGTCTGACCGCTTGCATGATGACGAGTTTCTCACACGACTGGCCTATGTTTTTTCTCGCATGAATGATCTGAATCTAGGATTACAGGGACTCTCCGCAACTATATTCAATGTGCGGGACAAAATTTAGGCTATGATTAAGAAGTTGAACTCTTCTCTGTCTGCATTAACAAGGACAACACACAGGTCTTTCCATCATTGTATGATTTTTGTGTACAAATGAACTCAAGCTTACCGGAAAATGTCAAATGTGATATAGCGAAGCACCTGAGTGAGCTGACCCTGGTGCTAGAGGGGCTACGCAGCTGGAGGTTGAATGTTTGAAGGGGTACAGGACTATAAAAAGTTTGGGAACCATTGCTCTATACCAATCCTAACCATTAGTGGGGGAAAATGCAAAAACTGAAGATCAGCATCTAGAGCAGGGCTCTCCAACCCTGTTCCTGGAGAGCTACCCTCCTGTAGTTGTTCACTCCAACCCCAGTTGTAACTAACCTGGTTCAGCTCATCAACCAGCTAATTATTAGAATCAGGTGTGCTAGATTAGGGTTGGAGTGAAACCCTACAGGAGGGTAGCTCTCCAGGAACAGGGTTGGAGAGAAAACCTACAGGACGCTAGCTCTCCAGGAACAGGGTTGGAGAGAAACCTTACAGGATGGTAGCTCTCCAGGAACAGGGTTGGAGAGAAAACCTACAGGACGCTAGCTCTCCAGGAACAGGGTTGGAGAGAAAACCTACAGGACGCTAGCTCTCCAGGAACAGGGTTGGAGAGAAAACCTACAGGACGGTAGCTCTCCAGGAACAGGGTTGGAGAGAAACCTTACAGGAAGGTAGCTCTCCAGGAATAGTGTTTGAGAGCCCTGGTCTAGAGGCAACTTCATCCTACACCTTGTTCCAGCGCTGCTTACCTGCTGCATGCCTTTCACATCAAGCCTGCCCTCTGCTGGTATTTCCGTGTCATTGCTGCCTTGGGGCTCCTTTGGTGTCTGGGGCATGTTGAATGTGGCAAACTTCTCAAAAGCTGCTTGGAAGGAGTTTATAGGGGCCAGCGGCAGGGTAGGTTGTTGCTTCTTCTTCTTCTTCTTCTTCTTTTTTTTCTTCTCTCCATTCGCCGTCAAGTGCTGCGGGTCTGCCTGGGGGTCTTGTTCTGGGTGAGAGAAATAAAAGAAGGGAAATGTGGAACCTCCCAACTCAAAAAGGTAAAACATTTTTATTTAATTTTTTTATAAATCTGTGCCATCAAATCTCTGTACCACTTGTTGGTTCTAATAGCCATTTCTTCTGATACCCATTTGATCTGGTACCTTGCGATATCATGTAGCTCACGTCTAACTCACTTAGGAAGTTTGAAACTGGAATATCAGTTAAACTCCTTAATTGACCGACATTGAAATGGAATTTCATCCAACGATGCAGCCAACTGGTGCCTTGTGAAACCTCCACCCCCTCCATCGACACCTCCCTCACCCTGACCTCCTGCTCTTCACCCTAACGACCTCCTGCGCTTCACCCTAACAACCTCCTCCTGACACTCACGTTCTCCTCCCCTCCTGCCTCAATCCTAAACCTTAAACAGTAGCGAGGACAATGCAAAACTGATCCAAGACCCTACTGAGCCCTACACCAACCTCTCGTGGTCTTGGCGGCAACGGCGTCCTGCCTCTCTCGGTCCTGCCTCTCCTGTTCTTCCCTCTCCTGGTCCTCTCTCTCCATGGCCTCCAGGGTCTGAAACGCCTCCCGGGCCATCCTCTCCTCCCTCTCCTGGCGCCGCTGGGCCTCGCGCTCCTCCACCTGGCGCTGGTACTCGGCGGCATCCATCTCAATGCCTTCCTCCGCCAGCACCTTGACCTCCTCCAGTTTCAGCCGCCGCAGCTGCTCCTTCTTCTGTAAAGCTCTGGGGACAGAGGGATGGGGCAAACAGGGACATGAGTGAATGATGACACTTACAGTACTTCACTTGTATTAACACTTAACTTAGTACCTTCCTCTTTTACCTGTATTTTACTGTTCAAGTTTCCCCTGTAAGGGGGAAGGGGAGAGTGTGAGAGGGGAGAGAGGAGAGTGTAGCGAGTGGAGTGTAGCGAGTGAGAGGGGAGAGAGTAGAGCGAGTGAGAGAGCGAGTGAGAGGAGAGAGAGTGGAGGAGAGAGAGTGGGCAGTGTGACTAGCTACACCATTTGGGACACAACCAGAAGCATTGCTGACAGTGTTCCACAAAAACATTATTGACGTAGCTCAGAGTGCAATATTACTAGGGTCAGGACTTTCCCTAACCCTTGTCATTCCATATCCTAGTATGAATCAGTGTACAACACATTAGGAACTCCGTCCTAATATTGAGTTCAGAACATTTCCCCTCCAGAACAGCCTCAATTTGTCAGGGCATGGACTACAAGGTCAACTTGGCTGGATGTCCTTTGGGTGGTGGACCATACTTGATACATACAGGAACAGTGTTGCAGGTCTTGACATACTCAAACCGGTGCGCCTGGCACCTACTACCAAACCCCATTCAAAGGAACTTCAATATTTTGTCTTGCTCATTCACCCTCTGAATGGACGATTTACAATGGCGCCGAAGGGGAGGGCTGCCGTCTTATCAGCTCTTAACCAATCATGCTATTTTGTTTGTTTTTTCGGGTTGTTCGTGACTTGTTTGGTACATAATGTTGCTGCTACTGTCTCTTATGACCGAAAAGAGCTTCTGGACATCAGAACTGTGATTGCTCACCTCAAACTGGACAAAGAGTAGTTCAATGAGTCAGACGGGAGGGATATACTACTACAGACACTCGACCAGAATCAGATCCCCGTGATTCGCTGGAGAAGGAAACTGAGATTTTGTGGGAAAAATTCAGGGTGCCAGGCGATTGGCTAATCTGCCCTTGCCTTCCGTCCTGATAGTTAATGTTCAATCACTGCAAAATAAATGGGACGAGCTGAAAGCAAATATATCCTACCAACGGGACATTAAAAACTGTAATATCTTATGTTTCACAGAGTCGTGGCTGTTATACACTCTATCGGCAGGACAGAACAGCAGCCTCTGGTAAGCCACGGGGCGGGGGCCTATGCATTTATGTAAACAACAGCTGGTTCACAATATCTAAGGAAGTCTCAAGGTTTTGCTCGCCTGAGGTAAAGTATCTCATGATAAGCTGTAGACCACACTACGTAGAGTTTCTGTATTTTTTGTAGCTGTCTACATACCACCACAGGCCGATGCTGGCATTAATACCGCGCTCAATGAGCTGTATACCGTCCTAAGAAAACAAGAAAATGCTTATCCAGAGGCGGCGCTCCTAGTAGCCGGAGACTAACGCAGGGAAACTTAAATCAGTTTTACCAGTATGTCACATGTGCAACCAGAGAATATTATTTAATAAGTGAATCGAGGACGTCGTCCCCACAGTGACCGTACGTACATACCCCAACCAGAAGCCGTGGATTACAGGCAACATTCACACTGAGGTAAAGGGTAGAGCTAACGCTTTCAAGGAACAGGACTCTAACCCAGAAGCTTATGAGAAATCCTGCTATGCCCTCCGACAAACCATCAAACAGTCAAAGCATCAAATCAGGACTAAGATCGAATCGTACTACACCGGCTCCGACACTCGTCGGATGTGGCAGGGCTTGCAAACTATTACCGACTACAAAGGGAAGCACAGCCGAGAGCTGCCCAGTGACACAAGCCTACCAGACAAGCTAAATTGCTTCTATGCTCGCTTTGAGGCAAGTAACACTGGAACATGCATGAGAGCATCAGCTGTTCCGGACGACTATGTAATCACGCTCTCCGCAGCCGATGTGAGTAAGACCTTTAAACAGGTCAACATTCACAAGGCGGCAGGGCCAGACAGATTACCAGGATGTGTACTCCGAGCATGCGCTGACCAAATGGCAAGTGTCTTCACTGACATGTTCAACCTCTCCCTGTCTGAGTCTGTAATACCAACATGTTTCAAGCAGACCACCACAGTCCCTGTGCCCAAGAACACTAAGGTAACCTGCCTAAATGATGACCGACCCGTAGCACTCACGTCTGTAACCATGAAATGCATTATCCCAGAAACCCTAGACCCACTCCAATTTGCATACTGCACCAACAGATTATGCAATCTCTAATGCACTCCACACTGCCCTTTCACAGCTGGACAAAAGGAACACCTACGTGAGAATGCTATTCATTGACTACAGCTCAGCGTTCAACACCAGAGCCCTCAAAGCGCATCTATAAGCTAAGGACCCTGGGACTAAACACCTCCCTCTGCAACTGGATCCTGGAATTCCAGACAGGCCGCCCAAGGTGGTAAGGGTAGGTAACAACACATCCGCCACACTGATCCTCAACAGTGTGGCCCCTCAGGGGTACGTGCTCAGCCCCCTCCTGTACTCCCTCTTCACTCATGACTGCACGGCCAGGCACGACTCCAACACCATCATTAAGTTTGCCGATGACACAACAGTGGTAGGCCTGATCACCAACAATGATGAGACAGCCTATAGAAAGGTCAGAGACCTGACCGTGTGGTGCAAGGACAACAAATTCTCCCTCAACGTGATCAAGACAAATGAGATGAAAGTGGACTACAGGAAAAGGAGGACCGAGCATGCCCCCATTCCCATCGACGGGGCTGTAGTGGAGCAGGTTGAGAGCTTCAAGTTCCTTGGTGTCCACATCAACAAATGAACATGATCCAAGCACACCAAGACAGTCGTGAAGAAGGCACGACAAAACCTATTCCCCCTCAGGAGACTGAAAAGATTTGGCATCGGTCCTCTGATCCTCAAAAGGTTCTACAGCTGCACCATCGAGAGCATCCTGACGAGTCGCATCACTGCCTGGTATTGCAACTGCTCGGCCTCAGACCGCAAGGCACTACAGAGGGTAGTGCATACGGCCCAGTACATCGGGGCCAAGCTTACTGTATTCCAGGACCTCTATACCAAGAGGTGTCAGAGGAAGGCCCTAAAAATTGCCAAAGACTCCAGCCACCCTAGTCATAGACTGTTCTCTCTGCTCCTGCACGGCAAGCGGTGCCGGAGCGCCTAGTCTAGGTCCATGAGGCTTCTAAACAGTGTGTACCCCCAAGCCATAAGACTCCTGAACAGCTAATCAAATGGCTACCCAGACTATTTGCATTGCCCCCCCCCCTCCTCTCTGGAATGCTGCTGCTACTCTCTGTTATTTTCTACACATAGTCACTTTAATAACGCTGCCTACATGTACAGTTTACCTCAATACCGGTGCCCCTGCACATTGACTCTGTACCGGTACCCCCTGTATATAGACCCGCTATTGTTATTTACTGCTGCTCTTTAATTATTTGTTATTCTTTTCTATTACTTTTTTGGGGGTATTATCTTAAAACTGCATTGTTGGTTAAGGGCTTGTAAGTAAGCATTTCCTCTGTAAGGTTGTATTTGGCGCATGTTGTATTCAGCGAATGTGACAAATAAAATTTGATTTGAATGGCACACATACACAATCCATGTCTCAAGGCTTAAAAATCCTTTAACCTGTCTCCTCTCCTTCATCTACACTGATTGAAGTGGATTTAACAAGTGATACAATGAGGGATCATAGTTTTCACCTGGATTCACCTGGTCAGTCTGTCATGGAAAGAGCAGGTGTTCATAATGTTTTGTACACTCAGTGTATATTTATATCTTGGTAGTGTATGTGGTAAGCATGTAGGTATACATGTATCAGGTAGTGAAGGGAGGACGTATGCAATTATACTCTTGGACTTCCGATGATGCCTTTCATCTTGACCCTGACGGGTCGATGAAACTCAATTGTAAAGCAATTGTTCTCCCCCTGACCTCTGAAGCAGTTTCTGGCGGTAGGTGACCCGGTTGGCCCTCCAGTGCTCCAGCTCAGGGCTGGTCAGGGTGGTGGGTCGCTGGTGGTCCAGCACCATGCCGTCCTTGCCCTGCTTCCACTGGACGTAGCGCTCTGGCTGCAGGCAGCGCACAAACACGTCCATGGAGATCTTCACCATGTCCTTACGACACGTACACTGGGGGAGACCGAGAGGAGAGAGAGGGCATTGTGAGTATGTACACACACACACACACACACCAAGTCCTGGGGCTCTGTTCACAAACACAAACAGACCCACACAGAGCCCCAGGACAGCAACACATTTAGACCCAACCAAATCATGAGAAAACAAAAAAGATAATTACTTGACACATCTCTGTTTGGGGCCAAATAGCATTCTAGTTTGCTCAGTTCTTTGGTAAATTCAAAAAACTGATCAAACTAGAATGCTATTTGACCCCAAACAGAGAGTACACCGTGGCAGAATACCTGACCACTGTGACTGACCCAAACTTAAGGATAGCTTTGGCTATGTACGGACTCAGTCAGAATAGCCTTGCTATAGAGAAAGGCCATCGTAGGCAGACATGGCTCTCAAGAGAAGACGGGCTATGTGCACACTGCCCACAAAATGAGGTGGAAACCGAGCTGCACTTCCTAACCTTCTGCCAAATGTATGACCATATTAGAGACACATATTTCCCTCAGATTACACAGACCCACAAAGAATTTGAAAACAAATCTAATTTTGATAAACTCCCATATCTATTGGCACTGGGGGGGAAAGAGAGAGAGCGAGAGAGAGAGGAAAGAGAGCGAGAGGAAAGAGAGCGAGAGAGAGCGAGAGAGAGAGGAAAGAGAGAGAGCGAGAGAGAGAGAGAGAGAGGAAAGAGAGAGCGAGAGAGAGAGGAAAGAGAGCGAGCGAGAGCGAGAGAGGAAAGAGAGAGAGCGAGAGAGAGAGGAAAGAGCAAGGGAAGATAAAAATAAAAACATTTCTGTGTTTCTTCATTTCTGTGCCCCGGTTGGTGTATTACATTTCTGTATTACATTTCTGCTTTTATTCCTGAGCTGTGCTGAGAGGCCTTATGTTCAATTACTGGGAACATTCTTCAGGCACGCTGCGCCTCAGACGGAGCCAGGCAGAACAAGTGGAGGAGACAGATCGAGAGCAAGAGAGAAACAGAGAGGTGAGGTACTAGAGGAAGGGGGGTTTAGTAATAATGTCAACAACAAGAGAAAGCCCCCAACCCCCCCACCGCAAACCAATATCCACACACTACATCTCATCTAGGCAGCACTTGAGGGACGGAATTAAGTGAGGAGGAAACCAGCAGATGAAAGAGTCATCTGGCTACCAGGGTCTGATTGGGGACTTTCGTAAAAACATTAACTGGAACATAGGAAGAGGTGAGAGACGCCAAAACACAAACGACCGGGAGATAAATGTGTCTCTTTGCAATAGGAGGAACCAAAAGAAAGTAAAGCCCATTTCTGTCCCATAAAACTATTAAGGGAAATTGATACATTTGAAATTCCCGAGAGAGGGTGGGGGGTGGGGTACTATGCTTAGATGACTTCATTATCAAATGGAAATGTACAAAATGCCTCCAAAAGCAACATGTGACTCCCCAAGGTCTTCTAACCAATGAGCCCTATAGCCTACTCACTTCATATCCTAATGAAGTTAAATGATTGTAGGAAAACAAAAGACCTTAGGCGAGGTCGCCCCCTATTAGAATAATATTCCATGTTAGGGGGGAGCTTAAAATATCGCCATGCAACCTCACTGTCTCCGACTGTCATCCTTCACTAAACAGGTCTAGACTTTTAATGTCTCCGGTACCCACTGGTGGCTGTGCGTGATAAAGCAATAGTCTTTTAAAACATCACAACGTGATTGTACAACCTACGTGAGAAAAATAGGCTCACTAGAAAGTCCTGTGTGGCTCAGTTGGCAGAGCATACGAAAAATGTATGCACATGTAAAGGACGTCAGGCTGCTTGCTTAACGAGTACCACTTCCTCTTGATCCGGCTCACGCCGAGGCTCCAACCCCGGGACCTCTGCCTCGCTAGCAAACGTGACCGCCCTCCAGAAGCATCTTACCAGTCTGCACCACATGAAAATGTAATTATTTGGCGGCGCAAGTGGGGACATTTTAGGCTGAGGTGTAAGTTTCACATCCATGTTCTAGATGCGTGAGAGAGTAGAGAAACTGTGGGAAAATCCAGTTTACAACAGTTAATGAGTCTGTAGTAGTGTGCTGTACTGCCTGTCCTCTTGTCTGCAGCCGTGGGAGAGTGCCCATTCAGTTCATTATTCTTATAATTTTTTTTTACCTTTATTTAAATAGGCAAGTCAGTTAAACAAAACAGAACAAAACAGAAAACAGAACAAATTCTTATTTACAATGACGGCCTACCGGGGAACAGTGGGTTAACTGCCTTGTTCAGGGGCAGAACGACAGGTGTTTACCTTGTCAGCTCAGGGATTCGATCTAGCAACCTTTCGGTTACTGGCCCAACGCTCTAAAGCCACTTGGCTACCTGCCGTCCCCAAATTACAGCTAGGCTAGAAACAGTTTCTGTCATTTGGAGGCTCACAGACACTCCCAGAAAAACAACACTAGAAAAACTGGCTTCATTTGAACTTCCTTTTGAGTTATTGAGTGAAACCGAGCGGGTAAAGAGAGGAACTACTGAGGTCCTGGGGACAGCTCCTTAACAAATACTAACATGTCCATGCATATTGCATAAGGAAGCAGTCATCTGCATTCACACCTGCCACCAAAAAAAAAGGATGTTGGTTTACTGAGTCTTACATGGGTGATACACAGGGGCTTTAGTGGTTAGCTAGGACAGGCATCTGCAATAGGGGGCTTTTAGTGGTTAGCTAGGACAAGCATCTGCAATAAGGGGCTTTTATTGGTTAGCTAGGACAGGCATCTGCAATAAGGGGCTTTTAGTGGTTAGCTAGGACAAGCATCTGCAATAAGGGTATTTTAGTGGTTAGCTAGGACAGGCATCTGCAATAAGGGGCTATTAGTGGTTAGCTAGGACAGGCATCTGCAATAAGGGGCTTTTAGTGGTTAGCTAGGACAAGCATCTGCAATAAGGGGCTATTAGTGGTTAGCTAGGACAAGCATCTGCAATAAGGGGCTTTTATTGGTTAGCTAGGACAGGCATCTGCAATACGGGGCTTTAGTGGTTGGCTAGTCATTTCTATCCCTGCTTTCATGTGCTCATTTCCAGTGAGGGCCACGGCCACCATACATTAACATAGCAGTGTCGTTATTACCGCACAATGAGAAGTGAATTGACAATACTCTTTGTTTAAAGCCTACTCTAGGCCTGTAGCCAATGTTAACTCAAAACGTTTATCACTGAGCAAAATTTCAGGTCTGCTGAGTGAAAACTTGAATGTTGTGAAAAAAAACGCATTATTAATCTCATACCATTCAAATCAATTCGTATTTGTCACATACACATGGTTAGCAGATGTTCATGCGAGTGTAGTGAAATGCTTGTGCTTCTAGTTCCGACCATGCAGTAGTATCGAACAAGTAATCTCACAACAACTACCTTATACACACAAGGAATGAATAAGAGTATGTACATATAAAGGAATGAATACGAGTATGTACATATAAATATATGGATGAGCGATGGCTGATCGGCATAGGCAAGATGCAGTAGATGGTATAGAGTACAGTATATACATATGAGATGAGTAATGTAGGATATGTAAACATGATATAAAGTGGCATCATTTAAAGTGGCTAGTGATACATTTATTTCATCCAATTATAATTATTAACGTGGCTAGAGATTTGAGTCAGTATGTTGGCAGCAGCCACTTAACGTTAGTGATGGCCATTTAACTTTTGGAGAGTCTGGTGTGCCAAAGTAAAATGCCTGCCACTTAGGCCCAGAAAATAGGATATGCACATAATTAGTACTATTGGATAGGAAACACTGAAGTTTCTAAAAGTGTTAAAATAATGTCTGTGAGTATAACAGAACTGATATAGCAGGCGAAAACCCAAGAAATTTCTGTCTGAATTTTCTTTTTGTGACCATTGCTCTGTTTGATACTCTCCCTATTGATTTTAATGGTATCCAGCTCCGAGATTGCAGTACCTATGGCTTCCATTAGATGTCAACAGTCTTTATACAGAGTTTGGAAGCTCTAGCAGTGAGCAGAACGGATAGGAACAGGAAATAGTCGAGGTAGCTCAGATGTCAACAAGATTTCACGGGCGCGAGACCGTGTGCACGCCCCACTGTATTTTCCTTTTATAACGTTTAGGTTACCATCCGAGTGAAATATTATCGCTAATATTCATAAAAGGATAGCTAAGGATGCATTATAAATGGTCTTTGATTTGTTTAGGAAACGTTTATAGGTATATTAGAACGCGTTCTCTTCACGGTTCAATGGGCGATTTGACGTTGGATTTTCTGAACATAACGCGCCAACCAAACGGAGATTTATGGATATAATAAATGACTTTTTCTAACAAAAGAACGATTGGATGTCTTCGTTGGACACTTGGGAAGCTCTCAGCAGAAGTTCTTCCGAAAGGTAAGGGATTTATTTTAGCTCTGATATTGGTTGTGTGTGACCTGGGATATTAATTTATGCTAATGTAGAAAATATGTGGGGTGCTATCCTCAAACAATCAAATGTTGTGCTTTCGCCGTAAAGCCTTTTTGAAATCTGACAACGCTGTGATATTGCCAAGAATCAGAGCTTTTGATGACTATGCAACACTTGTATATTGATGAATGTTTAATAATTCAACTTTTGGATTTTGAATTTGCCGCCTTGCATTTCACTGGGCGCTAGCGGTTAAGAGTCTGATGGCCTTGAGATAGAAGCTGTTTTTCAGTCTCATGGTCCCAGCTTTGATGCACCTGTACTGACCTCGCCTTCTGGATGATAGTGGGGTGAACAGGCAGTGGCTCGGGTTGTTGTTGTCCTTGATGATCTTTTTGGCCTTCCTGTGACATCGGGTGGTGTAGGTGTGCTGGAGGGCAGGTAGTTTGCCCCCGGTGATGCGTTGTGCAGACCTCACTACCCTCTGGAGAGCCTTACGGTTGTGGGTGGAGCAGTTGCCTTACCAGGCGGTGATACAGCCCGACAGGATGCTCTCGATTGGTCATCTGTAGAAGTTTGTGAGTGTTTTTGGTGACAAGGCAAATTTCTTCAGCCTCCTGAGGTTGAAGAGGCGCTGTTGCACCTTCTTCACCAAGCTGTCTGTGTGGGTGGACCATTTCAGTTTGTCCGTGATGTGTACCCCGAGGAACTTAAAAAACGTTCCACCTTCTCCACTACTGTCCCGTCAATGTGGATAGGGGGGGGGCTCCCTCTGCTGTTTCCTGAAGTCCACGATCATCTCCTTTGTTTTGTTGACGTTGAGTGAGAGGTTATTTTCCTGACACCACACACTGAGGGCCCTCACTTCCTCCCTGTAGGCCGTATCGTCGTTGTTGGTAATCAAGCCTACCACTGTAGTGTTGTCAGCAAACTTGACGATTGAGTTGGAGGCGTGCTTGGCCACGCAGTCATGGGTGAACAGGGAGTACAGGAGAGGGCTGAGAACTCAGAAAGTCCAGGACCAAGTTGCACAAGGCGGGGTCGAGACCTAGGATCTCGAGCTTAATGACGCGTTTGGAGGGTACTATGGTGTTAAATGCTGAGCTGTAGTCGATGAACAGCATTCTTACATAAGTATTCCTCTTGTCCAGATGGGTTAGGGCAGTGTGCAGTGTGATTGCGATAGCGTCGTCTGTGGACCTGTTGGGACGGTAAGCAAATTGGAGTGGGTCTAGGGTGTCAGGTAGGATGGAGGTGATATGATCCTTGACTAGTCTCTCAAAGCAGTTCATGACGGAAGGGGCGATAGTCATTTAGCTCAGTTACCTTAGCTTTCTTGGGAACAGGAACAATGGTGGCCCTCTTGAAGCATGTGGGAACAGCAGACTGGGATAGGGACTGATTCAATATGTCCGTAAACACACCAGCCAGCTGGTCTGCGCATGAGGACGCGGCCAGGGATGCCATCTGGGCCGGCAGCCTTACGAAGGTTAACACATTTAAATGTTTTACTCACAATGGCTGCGGTGAAGGAGAGCCCGCAGGTTTTGGTAGCGGGCCGTGTCGGTGGCACTGTATTGTCCTCAAAGCGAGCAAATAAGTTGTTTAGTTTGTCTGGGAGCAAGACATTGTGGTCCGCGACGGGGCTGGTTTTCTTTTTGTAGTCCGTGATTGACTGTAGACCCTGCCACATACCTCTCGTGTCTGAGCCGTTGAATTGCGACTCTACTTTGTCTCTATACTGACGCTTAGCTTGTTTGATTGCCTTGTGGAATGAATAGCTACACTGTTTGTATTCAGTCATGTTTCCGGGCACCTTACACTGTTTAAAAGCAGTGGTTCGCGCTTTCAGTTTTGCGCGAATGCTGCCATCAATCCACCGTTTCTGGTTGGGGAAGGTTTTAATAGTCGCTGTGTGTACAATATCATCGATGCACTTGCTAATAAACTCTCTCACCGAATCAGCGTATTCATCAATGTTACTGTCCGACGCTATGCGGAACATATCCCAGTCCACGTGATTGAAGCAATCTTGAAGCGTGGAATCAGATTTGTCTGACCAGCGTTGAACAGACCTGAGCACGGGCGTTTCCTGTTTTAGTTTCTGTCTATAGGCTGGGAGCAACAAACTGGAGTCGTGGTCAGATTTGCCGAAAGGGGAGCGGGGAACGGCTTTGTATTAGAATCAGACAAATTATGCTACCCTCTCTCTACCTATTGGCTACATAGCTTATTCAAGCCTGTCTCAAAATACAACGCTGCCTCAGACAAAATGCTCTTTACCTGACTCGCTTTTAAAAGATGTCTAGAAATGCACACATTTTGTGCTCTTGTAGGAAGCAATCACTCCCCCATTGCTGACTACAAATGATCTATAACTGGGCTAATAGCTCACTAACTATCAAAGGATATGAACAAATGTACATACATTAGCATATTGGCCATACACCATACCCCTACAGGCCTTATTGCTTTAATTGGCATACCGAAGCTCTGATTGGTTAAGGCTCAACGGTCTGTGTAGAGTACAGGCCTGAGTGGTGCCTGTCAACGCAATAGAATCCTACTCCGATGCATTCTGCCTACAACAAACACTCTTGCATAGTTCATTTTGTTTCGGTAGGTTGCATTGAAAGTGGCTAATTGCGTTGATTCGATCACAAGTCCCACAGTAAAGGGAAACGTTGATAGTGTTAACAAAAGGGGGAAACTCTAGAACGTTCAATCTCGTGCTTCTCTGCACGGGCTGATATTTCTTTTGCGAGGCAATCCCAGGGGAGCTGTGCATGAGGGAAAATTGCCTGTAGCGCCCACACACACTCGTGGAATGCACACACAATAATAATACCGTAGCCTTCATCTTCAGAACTCCTCATCAAAGCCCATCAGCTCTAACCCAAACAAACAAGCGTACACAAACAAATATCACAACTCGGCGAGTGAATCATCTGCAATTCACTTTGATAGATGAAAAGGCAGAGAATTGGGTCTGCGGCTGTGCGTTGTGTTTGTCGGTGTGTGTCCAGTTCTGAGTCACCAACAGCCAGATGGAATTGAATCTTCTATTCAGTGTGATGAAAATTCTCTCACAACACCCAATGTTTTGGCCCATACTGAACTGTGAACTGTAATGTACTTTCTCACCTGAAGTATAGCCTAGATCAGTGTTTCTCAACTCCGGTCTTGGAGTATCTCAATAGCACACATTTCTGTTGTAGCCCCAGACAAACATACCTAATTCAACTCATCCAGGGCTTGATGACAAGTTCACTACAGCAGCATTGTACTACTACTACTACAGCTGCATTGTACTACTACTACAGCAGCATTGTACTATTACTACATTGTACTACCACTACAGCAGCATTGTACTACTACTACTACTACTACAGCTGCATTGTACTACTACTACTACTACTACTACTACAGCAGCATTGTACTATTACTACATTGTACTACTACTACTACAGCTGCATTGTACTACTACTACTACTACTACTACTACTACAGCAGCATTGTACTATTACTACATTGTACTACTACTACTACTACAGCTGCATTGTACTACTACTACTACTACTACAGCTGCATTGTACTACTACTACTACTACAGCAGCATTGTACTATTACTACATTGTACTACTACTACAGCAGCATTGTACTACTACTACAGCAGCATTGTACTATTACTACATTGTACTACCACTACAGCAGCATTGTACTACTACTACTACTACAGCAGCATTGTACTACTAGTACTACTACATTGTACTACCACTACAGCAGCATTGTACTACCACTACAGCAGCATTGTACTACTACTACAGCAGCATTGTACTACTACTACAGCAGCATTGTACTACTACTACAGCAGCATTGTACTACTACTACTACTACTACTACTACAGCAGCATTGTACTACTACATTGCACTACTACTACAGCAGCATTGTACTACTACAGCAGCATTGTACTACTAGTACTACCACTATAGCAGCATTGTACTACCACTATAGCAGCATTGTACTACTACTACAGCAGCATTGTACTACTACTACTACTACTAGCATTGTAGTTGTGGCCAAAAGTTGACAATGACACAAATATGAATTTTCATGAAGTCTGCTGCCTCAGTTTGTATGATGGCAATTTGCATATACTCCAGAATGTCATGAAAAGTGATCAGATGAATTGCAATGAAATGAATTGCATTTGCCATGCAAATGAACGGAATCCCCAAAAAACATTTCCACTGCATTCCACCCGTGCCACAAAAGGACCAGCTGGCATCATGTCAGTGATTCTCTCGTTAACACAGGTGTGAGTGTTGACGAGGACAAGGCTGGAGATCACTCTGTCATGCTGATTAAGTTCGAATAACAGACTGGAAGCTTCAAAAGGAGGGTGGTGCTTGGAATCATTGTTCTTCCTCTGTCAAACATGGTTACCTGCTTTGCACAAAAAGGGCTTCACAGGCAAGGATATTGCTGCCAGTAAGATTGCACCTAAATCAACCATTTATCGGATCATCAAGAACTTCAAGGAAAGTGGTTCAATTGTTGTGAAGAAGGCTACAGGGCGCCCAAGAACGTCCAGGAAGCGCCAGGACCGTCTCCTGTTGATTCAGTTGCGGGATCGGGGCACCCCCAGTACAGAGCTTGCTCAGAAATGGCAGCAGGCAGGTGTGAGTGCATCTGTATGCACAGTGAGGTGAAAACTTTTGGAGAATGGCCTGGTGTCAAGAAGGGCAGCAAATGAGCCACTTCTCTCCAGGAAAAACATCAGGGACAGATTAATATTCTGCAAAAGGTACAGGGATTGGACTGCTGAGGACTGGGGTAAAGTCGTTTTCTCTGATGAATCCCCTTTCCGATTGTTTGGGGCATCCGTAAAAAAGCTTGTCCGGAGAAGACAAGGTGAGCGCTACCATCCATCCTGTGTCATGCCAACAGTAAAGCATCCTGAGACCATTCATTTGTAGGGTTGCTTCTCAGCCAAGGGAGTGGGCTCACTCACAATACTGCCTAAGAACACAGCCATGAATAAAGAATGGTACCAACAAATCCTCAGAGAGAAACTTATCCCGACCATCCTGGAACAGTTTGGTGACGAACAATGCCTTTTCCAGAATGATGGAGCACCTTGGAGATTCTCTGATCCATCTGTATAGTTCTGTATAGTTCTGTCCCTTCTTTGGACACTGTGTTAACTAACCTCCAGACGAGCTTCAATGCCATACAACTCTCCTTCCGTGGCCTCCAACTGCTCTTAACTTGTTAGGGATCGGCTCATGAGGTGACCGTTTGAGAGCCTGGCGTGCCCAAAGTAAAATGCCTCCCATTCAGGCCCAGAAAATAGGATATGCACATATTTAGTACCATTGGATAGGAAACACTCGGAATTTTCCAAAAGTGTTAACAATTTGTCTGTGAGTAAAACAGAACGCATATGGCAGGCAAAACCCAGAGGAATTTCTGTCCTGGAAAAAGTGATTGACACATTGCTCATTTGGAACCCCTCCCTCATGAAAATGACCATATAAGGGCACATGAATGCAGTACCCATCGCTTCCTTTAGATGTCAACAGTCTCGGGACAGTGTAAATTTTCATTTTGGATGAATTAGACCAGAGAAGAAGAGCAAACCAGGAAGTATCCTTTTTATGTCAACAGTACCCAGTGCGCGTTCCCGACAAGGCGCGCAGTGTCTTTACCGTCTTTATCGATCAGTTTATATTCGGTTAATTTATAATAGTAAATATACGTAAAAGTGTTCCTAAGGATACATTTAAAACTATGTTTGATTGTTCTTGGACAAGTTTATAGGTATAAGATGAACGAGTTCTCGTCACGTTTCAATGGAGGAGTGGAGGCTGTCGTTTCTGATTATAACCCGCAAACCAAATGGAGATTTATGGATAAAATACATTACTTTTTCTAACAAAAGAACCATGGATTGTCTTCGTTGGACACTTAGGATGACCTCAGCAGAAGTTCTTCAACAGGTAATTGATTTGTTTTCGCTGTGAAATGTGTTGTGTGTGTGCCATGATGGCTAATGGATTCATGGCTATGGGAAAAATATGTGAGGTGCTACCCTCAAACAATCAAATGTGCTGCTTTACCGTAAAGCCTTTTTGAAATCTGACAACGCTGTGATATTGCCAAGAAACAGAGATTTTGATGAGTATGGAACACTTGTATATTGGTGGATGTTTAATAATTCAACTTTTGGATTTTGAATTTGGCGCCTTACATTTCACCTGGTAGTGTCGGGATTGGGGCGCTAGCGCCCCAGCAATCCCTGAGAGGTTAAATGCAAGTAAAACTAAATGCATGCTCTTCAACCGATCGCTGCCCACACCTGCCCGCCCGCCCGTCCATCACTACTCTGGACGGTTCTGATTTTGAATATGTGGACAACTACCTAGGTGTCTGGTTAGACTGTAAACTCTCCTTCCATACTCACATTAAGCATTTCCAATGCTTCCTATTTCGCAACAAAGCATCCTTCACTTATGTGCCAAACATACCCTCGTAAAACTGACTATCCTACCAATCCTTGACTTTGGCGATGTAATTTACAAAATAGCCTCTAACACTCTACTCAGCAAATTGGATGCAGTCGATCACAGTGCCATCCGTTTTGTCACCAAAGCCCCATATACTACCCACCACTGCGACCTGTATGCTCTTTCTGGCTGGCCCTCGCTTCATATTCGTCACCAAACCTCAACCCAATTTAAAATGAACCATGCTTAAAATGGTTCACACCAGACATCCTAAGAATATTGCTGAACTGAAACAGTTTTGTAAAGAGGAATGGTCCTCCTGATCATTGTGCAGGTCTGATCCGCAACTACAGAAAATGTTTGGTTGAGGTTATTGCTGCCAAAGGAGGGTCAACCAGTTATTAAATCCAAGGGTTCACATACTTTTCCCACCCTGCACTGTGAATGTTTACACGGTGTGTTCAATAAAGACGTATAATTGTTTGTGTGTTATTAGTTTAAGCAGACTGTGTTTGTTTATTGTTGTGACGTAGATGAAGATCAGATCAAATTTTATGACCAATTTATGCAGAAGTACAGGTAATTCCAAAGGGTTCACATACTTTTTCTTGCCACTGTATTTAGGGAGTCTGTCAGATCAGAAGCAGTAGGGATGACCAGGGATGTTCTCTTGATAAGTGTGGGAATTAGACAATTTTCCTGTTCTGCTAAGCATTCAAAATGTAAGTACTTTTGGGTGTCAGGGAAAATGTATGGAGTAAAAGGTACATCACTTTCTTTAGGAATGTAGTGAAGTAAAAGTTGTCAAATTTAAATACTAAAGTACAGATAAGTCGTTTTGACTAAGTAAAAATACTTGAAAGTATTTCACAGGTCAAAAAGCATTAAACATGTATGTGAATTTAGCTAGCTTGCAGTTGCTAGCTAATTTGTCCTATTTAGCTAGCTTACTGTTGCTAGCTAATTTGTCCTGGGATATAAACATTGAGTTGTTATTTTACCTGAAATGCACAATGTCCTCTACTCTGACAATTAATCCACACATAAAAACGGTCAACCGAATTGTTTCTAGTCATCTCTCCTCCTTCCAGGCTTTTTCATTTTTGGACTTTATATTGCAATTGGCATCTAACTTTCATATTAAGGTGTATTACCATGACCGACCGACCTCAGTTCATCTTTCAGTCACCCACGTGGGTATAACCAATGAGGAGATGGCACGTGGGTATCTGCTTCTATAAACCAATGAGGAGATGGAAGAGGCAAGACATACACTGCGTTCAGCTTTACAAATAGAACTGACTTCTATTTTAGCGCTTGGCAACGCAGATGCTCGTTGGCGCGCGCATTGTGGGTGCAATTATGAATAACGTGTACATTTATTTTGCAACGCTCGCGCGTGCACCTCGAACGATGTGGTCAGTATGTAAGACACTGCAGGAGAGCAACTGAAAACAAGGAGACCACAGCCGTAATAAGTAGGTGTCCGCAGACAGATGGACAGGAGCAGACAGGAGACTAGCAACAAGCCACACAGCCCAAAGTGACAGATCCAGCTCAAAAGGACCATCTTTCCTGTGGCATCAAGAGGGAGCGAATAGGGCTTGGCAAAAAGAGAGAAAGACAGAAAGAGGGGAGGTGCCCACGCTGTTCTTTCTTTATTTCCCATTGCTCTGACACTTTCAGGAGCCGCCTGTCAATGTGCTGACACAAAATGGAGGGCAAGCGGCAAAACCAACCAATTAATCTCTTTGAAATTCAGATAGAACTGGAGGGGGAGCTCCCTGGCCAGTGGATTGTGTTCAGACCTGAGAGGGGCAGGGGGGTGGGCGGGTTAAACGAAAAACACCATAATACCAGCTGTATTTCTGGTATGAAGTTACATATCTTGAAAACTTGATTGCTGACAGGCAAAATATTTCGGGATTATATCAACAAAGGACTAAATAGTTTTTGGGTGACATTTTCATTTAAATGCATCAGAGACTGTGGGAAATAGAGAGGGGCTTCCAGTGGCCCTGAGAGCAGCACACTGAACTGTGTGAGTGTGTATGGTGTGTCCCTTACAGGTGAAAGGCCTGGTCCAATCCCAATGTGCAAGACTAAGAAAAAATATTCACAGCAGTTTGCCCTCTGGGAGAGGAGATAAAGACATGAAAAGAAAATTAAGTGGAACACAGACGAGAGGGAGAAACAGGCGATATGAGACAGCTTGAAGACACAGGTTAACACACAAACACGGCACCCAAATGACTTCTTGCTCCAGGCCTAAAACAGTTTGTGTAAGCACTAAACTGTGGAACTGGTATTCAAAGAATGAATTGCATGGTTGTGTAAGAGAAAATGGGTAGCATGTGTAGTAGATGACCACACATCTCTGGGTTTAATCTTCGCTATAGTGCTGTGTGTTGGTAGGGGAAAATGGGGTGACCATCTGGTTTAGCGTGCATTGACCCACCTGTGTTGCCATCTTGCCGTAGTCAATCCAGCGCAGGGTGGCAAAGTTGGTGGACTCGGCGCAGTTGAAGCCGTGGTTGAAACCGGCGTGATACCCATAAGGAAAGGTGATCATAAACTCGCCTTCTTCCTGAGTGATCTGGAGATAGCAAGAGTTCAATGTTAAATGTTCCTCTGCGATTTTGTGACAGAGTATCAAATCAACAGGATGCAGTCATATAATCTACATGTTACTTGCACACTGATCAATATCTAAAAATTCTGTTTCGGGTTTGGATGACTGACCCTGAATACAGTAAACAGTTACATAAAAAGTTCAGTCAAACAACATTAAAATGTAAATTAACTGACTGAGCATTAACTGTCAACAGAACCAGTGCAGTACAAGCAGTATGCAAACCTCATAAAACGTTGCATCTATATTGCATAAGCAAACATTTTCGTTATTAAACTGGCTTTTGATGGGCAGAGATGAGTAAAAATCTGCCAAAATGATGAAGTAATTTACATTTAAGGCAATGAAACTCTGCCTCGGATGGAAGGACTTGGCAAAAACAGGGTCTTCGCAACCCCTGCAACCCAGCCATGGGAACAAAAACAGATGCTAGCTCTTAATATCCACAATCATTAGGCACTGATGGGAACAGTGATTTGCTTTTTTTAACTCACCCTTCCTTCCTTCCTCCATCCATCTTTCCCTCACTTGAGCTGCCTGGTGGCTACTTCTCCTAGAGGACCAGTCCCGGTGATACATGCGTAATTAGACTGAAGCCAGCAAGCATGGCACAAGGAATTAGCCAGTCCGTGCAAATTAATATTTTCATTTGATTGCGTTTCGTTCCAAGGCAGAACTAGGGCCATCATTTACTGAGAGCTCGGGTGTGTGAAGACAGTTCACCGGAATTGTCTGCATCTCTTGGAAATTAAGCCTGACAAATTATTTGGCGGTTTTTATTTTGACACTCCTAGTTTTCTGTGGCTACCCCAACATTAAAATGTATACTACTATTGTGTGAGGTTCATTGGCAATCCAAGAGAATTATTAAGTCACTAGATTTCTACAGCTGAACTTTGAATATGCTGTACGTTTTGGGCCCTTGATCTTAAGACCCTCTTCATCAAGTCACCTCAACTCTCTAAGAGAGGTGGGGCGGCAGGTAGCCTAGGTAGCCTTCGGGTGGCAGGGTACTTCCTTTATTTCCATATATAATCCCTCACAGAACATTGCTGCAACTAAAACTTTAGAGCCCTAGGGCTGTATGTGTCAAGCCTCTCAGAGTAGGCTGCTGCAGTGTTCAATTTGGCATTCATTTTAGATTAGAGTCTTTATGATTAAAGATACCTTTTAGTCTCAGTCACATTTTAGTCATTTCATTTTTTTTTAATGGGGAGGCAGGTAGCCTAGTGGTTAGAGTGTTGGACCAGTTACCGAAAGGTTGAATCCCCGTGCTGACAAGGTAAAAATCTGTCGTTCTGCCCCTGAACAAGGCAGTTAACCCACTGTTCCTAGGCCGTCATTGAAAATAAGAATTTGTTCTTAACTGACTTGCCTAGTAAAATAATGGTAAAATAAGAGAAACACAGATTCATTTGGCTTTAAATATGAACTAGTTAGGAGTACTTCTCATGATAGAGAGGAATGAGGCACTCCTAGAAGTGGAGCGACGGGAGGCCAAAGGAAGTGGAGCGACGGGAGGCCAAAGGAAGTGGAGCGACGGGAGGCCAAAGGAAGTGGAGCGACGGGAGGCCAAAGGAAGTGGAGCGACGGGAGGCTAAAGGAAGTGGAGCGACGGGAGGCTAAAGGAAGTGGAGCGACGGGAGACTAAAGGAAGTGGAGCGACGGGAGGCTAAAGGAAGTGGAGCGACGGGAGACTAAAGGAAGTGGAGCGACGGGAGGCTAAAGGAAGTGGAGCGACGGGAGGCTAAAGGAAGTGGAGCGACGGGAGGCTAAAGGAAGTGGAGAAAGGTGGTAAAACAGAGTAGATATCAAAGCCTGTTTTTGCTCATCTCATAGCTGCAACAAAGCCAGTGTTATTTTTTACACTCAAATCAAGGGAGAAGCTCTCTGTGTGCATCAGACAACGACACCCCGAAGGAACACGACAAAAAGGAGAACGAGAAACACGACAACTCTGCAGACAGAGGAGAGCCAATATTAGAGAGACTTACACATTATTTCTTGTTTGAAATCTTCAATTTATTTTGCACCTTGACAGTTTCTATTTCTTACTATTATTACCCACGGAAAAAATGTTTACACGGTAATTCATTTTCTTACACGGAAATGGTAATGTAACTAAGACTCAATCCCAATAATAATTTACTGTGAAGTGAAGCCATGGTCTTTAAGTAAAGACGCCATCAATCTCATTATCAACCTTTCAATACTGTGTGCCTGTCCGTGTGCGTGTCTGTGTGTGCGCGTGCCCGCGTGTGTTGTGTGCGCTGCGTGTCCCGCATGTGCGGGTTCGTGTGCTCTGCGTGTGCGCGGGTCCGGCAAGTGCGCGTGTCCTGTGTCTGTCCGTGTGCGCGCGCGGTGTGTCTGTCCGTGTGCGCGCGCGGTGTGTCTGTCCGTGTGCGCGCGCGGTGTGTCTGTCCGTGTGCGCGCGCTGTGTGTCTGTCCGTGTGCGCGCGCTGTGTGTCTGTCCGTATGCGCACGCTGTGTGTCTGTCCGTGTGCGCACGCTGTGTGTCTGTCCGTGTGCGCACGCTGTGTGTCTGTCCGTGTGCGTACGCTGTGTGTCTGTCCGTGTGTAGGCCTGCATGTTCATGTACACTTTTGGCGTGTTCACGTCATCATCCTTCCCTCCATTCACTCCTCCCCTGTCATTAGTCCCAGAGGTTGGTTGGAGAGCAGCCACACCCACAACAACTTCAGCATGTCTACTGACTCAGACTACATCATATAAAAGTGCCATTAGCCTCCACTTCACTCAGCGATGGCAGGCTTTCATTCACCCTCTTCATTTCTATCAGCGGTCGGTGCTAGAGTCAGCTAGAGTCACAGGGGTGTGTTCCCTATGAGCCCTGGTCAAAAGTAGTGCACGTTATAGGGAATAGTGCTCCACAGGGCTACCGTGTCCTTTCACAGGTTGAAGGATTTCAATTGTGCTTCAGCAAAGGGTTTCACTCAGAAGGGTTATTACTAAAACTGCCGTTGAAAGTCAAGTGGCTTCTTTCTGAGAGCTGTTAACAGGCTTAAGTGGTAACGTGATGACACATGAGTTGCATTGCATTACCGGAATATCCGTCAAACATTGATGGTTAAAATTAGAGGTGTTCGAGGTTATTGGTTAAATGTGCATGTATGACATCAATCAAATGGATGCGGGTACTTCCTTTATTTCCATATATAATCCCTCACAGAACATTGCTGCTACTAAAACTTTAGAGCCCTAGGGCTGTATGTGTCAAGCCTCTCAGAGTAGGCTGCTGCAGTGTTCAATTTGGCATTCATTTTAGATTAGAGTCTTTATGATTAAAGATACCTTTTAGTCTCAGTCACATTTTAGTCATTTCATTTTTTTTTAATGGGGAGGCAGGTAGCCTAGTGGTTAGAGCATTGGACTTGTAACCGGAAGGTTGCAAGATCGAATCCCCGTGCTGTCGTTCTGCCCCTGAACAAGGCAGCTAACTCACTGTTCCTAGGCCGTCATTGTAAATAAAAAATTGTTCTTAACTGCCTTGCCTAGTTAAATAAAGGTTAAATAAAAATAAAAATTCATCCTTAGTTTTAGTTATTATCAGTCGACTAAAACTCTGGACAATTTTTGTCTAGTTTTAGTCGCAGTCATTTTAGTCAAATATTAGTCAGTTCAATGTGCACATTAAGATAGTAGACTTATTTGGACCAGACTATCCCCTCATACAGTATAGCTGGCACATTGCTATTGTGGCAGATTGTAACCAATGCCAGCCATGATTTACCATATATGCCAGCCATGATATAGGCTTAAACAATTTAGACATGAAGTGATTTTCTCCCCATCACAATCTTGGGATGGGATAGGGCTGTGATATTATAAAATAGTGATATTTTTTCCATGGCAAAAAAATGAAAAGATCCGCACAATCAGACCCCACAACTGAAAGACATCAATTCCGCCAATGTTGGGATTGCATTAAATATTCTCCAACGGCATGCATGCTTATGATTGGATAAAACAGATGAGAAGAAGTCAAATTAGATGTTCATTAATCTCACACGGAATTCTCATAATCACATGTCTAAAATTAAAACTAATTTGTTATTCGTTTATTTTTTTCCCAGGACATCTTGTCTCGTTATTGCCATTCATTTTCGTTAGGAAAAATAGGTTGTTGACTAATATTTTTCGTTAGTTATTGTTGTCGAAATTAACACTGGGGTGCTGATCGCCACCTGATCCTAGATCAGCACTTCTATTCTAAGTAGGGATGTGACAAATTTACAATTTTTCTTAACGTTTAAACTGCCATTTATTGTTTTTTCTTTAAAACTATAAGACAAATTCATTCAATTCCATATAAATTCCCATTTAACTTCTCAAAGTATTGCCATACAGGACTTTGCTGCTGTCGCCTGCCTTTCTCTGCCATTTTTCCAACTGTTAACGGTGATGACATGGTGGGTGGAGTCGGCTACTAAATAATTTATTGGTCGACTCCTTGCACGTGGACAGACTGGACAGCCACCAGGAAGACAGTCAGAACCGTGCACTAAGCCTATCTATCGACAGTCAAAAGCTGGAGTTTGCGTCATGCTGTTCACAGCATGGTAGCCAGGGCAACCAAACACCTGAGAAGTTGAGCTTCACACTTGAATGCTCTTAGTTGTTGTCCAACTTAACCCACTATGGAGGTTTACTTTCTGCATCTACCCCCAAAAATAAATAAAAATATTTTCCTTAACGTTAAGGATCACAATTTCATTTAAAAGTTTTAACGTTCACACACGTAATGCTTTATAAATACGGACGCAGGCTTTCTCCAGACCTCAGCCCCCACCCCGGCTCCAGACCTCAGCCCCCACCCCGGCTCCAGACCTCAGCCCCCACCCCCCGGGCTCCAGACCTCAGCCCCCACCCCCCGGGCTCCAGACCTCAGCCCCCACCCCGGGCTCCAGACCTCAGCCCCCACCCCGGGCTCCAGACCTCAGCCCCCACCCGGGCTCCAGACCTCAGCCCCACCCCCCGGGCTCCAGACCTCAGCCCCCACCCGGCTCCAGACCTCAGCCCCACCCCCGGGCTCCAGACCTCAGCCCCCACCCCCGGCTCCAGACCTCAGCCCCACCCCGATCTTCCTGCCACTGCTCGTTCTGCTACCTACCCTGTCGAAGGGGATGCTGTACTTCTTCAGTATGGACGGGGAGATGAGAGTCATCTTGTGGCGGAGAAAGGCGTCACAGCCCTGGGAACTGCCTGGGAAAAAACCTACAGGTGGGGGAACAACACACAAAAACACCACATTACTAAATTGCCTCCCGTTGCCTGAATTCACCTGTTGTGGCATCCGTACTAGTGAAACGTGTTCTGCATGTGAAATCGTGAAATGTGGCATGTTTCCCAAGGGAAATTGTAACATTTAAAACAATACACTATAATTTTGTCATTGGCTTCCTTCTTATGACGATCACATAACCCCACTCTCTGGGAGTGAATAAGGCACAGGAGGTTTGGCTTGTTACAGACAGAGACAGACATTGCAGGACAGGCTTACAATCTCCACCCAAATGGGAGATATAATTGGTGGTTATCAGTAAAGAGCTCTCCCCTCTGTCAGACGGAAAACGTGGGGGGCACAGCGCTCTGAGCAACACCGCGGTGCACGCCCAGAAAGCCTCCCTTGGTGCCGGACCCCGGTTCACCGCCAACGGGTCACCGGGCCAGGCTGCACGGCAAGTCAAACTGAAGAATGATAAACTTTTGTTGACGCACCGGAACATACCTCCGCCGACCAGTGTCAAATGGCGCATGGTGATATCATATAAAGAACTTGACAGCTTGTGCCAGCTGTGTCATGACACCATTATCTATTTATTTATTTATTTTACTTGTGAAAGCATGCGAGTGGGCGTTTATTTTCTGCATCATACCATTTCATCCATCTTTGTCTTTTTTTTAGACTGCTACGGCACGTTTATGTCGCCTTTTCTACACAGACTTCACAGGGCGAGAGGTGGCTGTCGCCTAAACAAAAACTCTCAATCGTGTGCAAAACCCTCACTCTTTCTTCCCTTTTTTTATCTCCCCTCTTCAGAGGACAACAACTCATTTCATGGCCAGAGCCTCAAAGACCAGAGCCGCCTCTTCAAAACAAACCAGCGTCTCTCGTATATCATTAGTGTCTGAGGCCTTCAACTTACTAGAAGAGGGAAAGAGATCTGTTTCTCTGTCTCTCGCTCACACACACACACACACACACACACACACACACACACACCTCTGACGAGCCGTCTGTGCCGTGCCACAAAGAATGGGAGACCGTTTGCCCAGTTAAACTTTAATGTAACTGACAGTATAATCGAGGCCCATTTCATACTTCATTTTCATTGCATTGTTTCAGAGCCTGTTGGTCTCAGAGGCCCTTTCTCTGGCGGCTGCTGCGTGAGCTGATAAAGGTGAATAATGTGCTGGCGGAGCCTGTGTATTAATCCCCATTAAAATGCAGCTGGCAGTGTGGAACTCTCCCCGGGGCAATATTAACTTTAAGCTTCATTTCGTCCTTTGAGTTTGAGATGAAGTTCTCTCTCCTAAGTGATTTCAATGGGGCTTTCTACATTCTGATTGAACAGTATAAAACAATCAAACTTCAACCAAAAATAATACATTTCTGCATTACCTGCACTCATTTGAGAATTTCCACACTGCCACTTAAGGCTGCACGATTTTGTTTAATCAATAACTGCAATATGACTTGCAATTTAGATAAAAACATGGGTGAACTGTTGGAATCATGGATGTAGAATGATAATTATTAGTTAGAATATAATAGTGGGCACTTTGAACAGTGTTGTTTGACATGACAACGAAAGAAAAAGCCAGGCAGGAGTTATTGTGACAGAGTTGGAACCAAAGTGTTGGTCAGCGTTTCCTAGGGGACCCTATAACCTTTGGCTACATTGAATGTTCTCTTAGCTATTACACGTAGCTAACATCTTTGATTTAGAAGACACTGTTGCACAAACACGCCGATTTAGGCCGACAGCATCACTGGTATCAGGCTGCACCATGTCTCATGGTCGAGCAAAAAAAGAAACGGTGCTCCTTGAGTGACAGGGGGCGGGCCTCAGACTGTGTGAAAAGCGGCATGGAAAGAGAGATAGCGGTGTAAACCAAAAAAATGGACTCTACACACGGCAGAGTAGCGTATCACATTTAGCAAACCAAACACTGAAATACCGTTATAGAACGCAAAGTAAAAACTCAAACTGTTCCATGACAGTATATAGTAAAACATGGTCAGCCTAAGTGTGCATGAGGATCTGGAGTAGGCTTACCTTGAGCCAGCCTCTCCAGCCTTTTCCCGTGCTCAGGTGGGATGGCATACCTGAATCGAGGGAAAGAGAAAGAATGAGAAAATTAGGTGGGTGAAGGGGAGAAAAGAAGAGCGAAAGTGAAATGACCGTTTAGGAATCTATCATCATCTCCTGTTCCACGGAGACTACACAGCTTATTATGCTTAGTACTCTTGTCAAAGTCCTCATTAAAAACACACAATTAACTGGGCTAATACCCCAAACATGAAAGGTAATTAATCAGACCATCTTTGAGAAATCAAATGACGAGGACTTTGTAGTTGTCTTTGTAGTGCTCTTTCCCCATTTCAAGTTAAATAATCAGAAAACCAGGGAAAGAGAGAAGAGGTAAATCTCTCTCTGTCCGCATTAGAGAGCCAGAGCTTTTATTGTGTTTGTTATTACCATCATTATTACAACAATTATTTACTACAGTTTAGAGAAAGCTTAACTCCTCAGAGACCGCTGTACGACGCACCATGTACAAAATCTGCACCTCAACCTCCCTCTGGCCAAAAGCTTGTCTCGTGATCAGAAAATAAAGGCAGATATTGGAGTCGATGGTAACGGAGTGCAGCTGTGTTAGACTGCCATCAGGTGGGCGGAGAGGGGAGTGCATGATCATTAGTTGTAGGTAAAGAAGGCCAACTTGCAGGTTTGTCACAATATTACAATCTGTGTGTGTGTGATATATAAATCGCAGAACCAGTCACAAGTTTGGACCCACCTACTCATTCTAGGGTTTTTCTTTATTTTTACAATTTGTAGAATAATAGAATACATCAAAACGATAAACACATATGGAATCATGTAGTACTACACAATTCCATGTGTTATTTCATAGTTTTGATATCTTCATTATTATTCTATGATTTAGAAAATAGTAAAAATAAAGAAAAACCCTTGAATGAGTAGGTGGGTCCAAACTTTTGACAGGTACTGTATGCAAATAAGCTATTTCTGTTTTGAATTTTTTTATAAATTTGCAACATTTTATAAAAACCTTTTTTGCTTTGTCATTATGGGGTATTGTGTGTAGACTGATGAGTATTTTATTTAATACACACTAAGGCTGTAACGTAACAAAATGTGGAAAAAGGGAAGGGGTCTGAATACTTTCCGAATGCACTGTAGATCAATGTTTTTTCTGTGATCGAATAAACATTATATCTGCCCCTTCTCAATGCAACAAACCAAAACAAATCTAACTTTGCCAGATTGAGCCTGTGATTTTTATGAAGGCAGAGCCAGAGCACAACGCAGTAGAATTCTTTTGGTGGGGGTAGCCCACAAGCAGTATTTCAAATCAGCCGCAAGTGAATAAGCTTTTCAGATGAGGGCACAGAGCCGCACATTTGTTGATATTATTTACTAGTTAGTGAGTTACTAGCCCAGTTATAGATGAGCATAGGTCAGCAAATGGGGAGTTACTGCTTCCTACAAGAGCACAAAACATAGGCTACATTTCAAGCTGTCTTTGAAAAGCCAGTTCTGTAAAAACATTAAGTCTTAAAAGGGGCAGTGTTGTATTTTGAGACAGGCTTGATATACAAATATGCCAATATGCAGAGGAATAGTCTAATTATCTGTAATATTCATGGTTTTGGTTAAATTGGTAACAAAAAGGGCATTTTGATAGACTGACTTGAAAGCCAGATTAGTGATTATTGCAAAAAGAAATCCAGGTTAAACTATTTTGATGAAAATAATTAAACTAATAGTGGGTCTGTGAAAGATTGCATTTACACCAAGTATGAATTTTACAAGCCATGAATTCATTAGATTACTCATGACGTTTGAAATGTGGTATGTTGACCTTTAATTGTGCAACAAAGCTTAGAGTAAATAGTAAAAAACATATATAAATAAATCAAGATACAAAAGTATGTGGAGACCTGCTCGTCGAACATTTTCAAAATCATGGGCATTAATATTGGTCCTGCCTTTGCTGCTATAACAGCCTCCACTCTTCTGGGAAGGCTTTCCACTTGATGTTGGGAGTATTTCTGTGGGGACTTGCTTCCATTCAGCCACGAGCATTAGTGAGGTCTAGCACTGACGTTGTGCGATTAGGCCTGGCTCTCAGTCGGCGTTCCAATTCATCCCAAAAGTGTTCAGTGGGGTTGAGTACGGCTCTGTGCAGACCAGTCAAGTTATACCACTGATCTTGACAAACCATTTCTGTATGGACCTCGCTTTGTGCACGGGAGCATTGTCATGCAGAAACAGGAAAGGGCCTTCCCCAAACTATTGCCACAAAGTTGGAATCAGAATAATCTAGAATGTCATTGTAGGCTGTAACATTAAGATTTCCCTTCACTGGGACTAAGGGGCTTTGCCCAAATCATGAAAAACAGCCCCAGACCATTATTCCTCCTCCACCAAACTTTACAGTTGGCACTAAAGTCAAAAAGTCAAAGTCAAAGTCACCATTATTAGTCAGTTGTACAACCAAATGCCTTCAACCGAAATGTGTCTTCCGCATTTAACCCAACCCCTCTGAATCAGGAATAATTGCACTATGGCAGGTAGCATTCTCCTGGCGTCTGTCGGACTGCCAGATGGTGAAGCGTGATTTATCACTCCAGAGAAGGCGTTACCACTGCTCCAGAGTCCAATGGCGGCCAGCTTTACACCACTCCAGCCGACGCTTGGCATTGCGCATGGTGATCTTAGGCTTGTGTGCTACTGCTCGTCCAAGAACACCAATTTCAATAAGCTCCTGACAAACAGTTTGTGTGCTGATGTTGCTTTCAGAGGCAGTTTGGAACTCTGTAGTGAGTGTTGCATAACCGCGGGGACTGCAGGTTGAGTCAACCCGTGAATCACTACTACATTGACACTCCAACGCACACATACAGTGCCTTCAGAAAGTATTCATACCTGAATTCAAAAAGTATTCAAATTATTCCCCCTCACTCATCTATACACAATTTCCCATAATGACAAAATAAAAACATGTTTTTAGAAAGGTATTAATAATTAAATACAGAAATATCATTTACATAAGTATTCACACCCCTGAGTCAATACTTTGTAGAAGAACCTTGGCAGCGATAACAACCGTGAGTCTTTCTGGGTAAGTCTCTAAGAGCTTTCCACATCTGGATTGTGCAACATCAACTCATTATTCTTTTCAAAATTCTTCAAGCTCTGTCAAATTGGTTGTTGAGCATTGCTAGACAACCATTTTCATGTCTTTCCCTAGATTTCCCGGCAGATTTAAGTCAAAACTGTAAATCGGCCAATCAGGAACATTCACTGTCTTTTTGTCAAGCAACTCCAGTGTAGATGTGGCCTTGTGTTCTAGGTTATTGTCTTGCTGAAAGGTGAATTAATCTCCCAGGATTTTACCTGTGCTTATGTGGATTCAGTTTCCATTTTTTCCTTTTTATCCTCACTCCTTAAAGATTACAAACATCCCCATTGCATGATGCAGCCAACACTATGCTTGAAAATATGGAGAGTGATACTCAGTGATGTGTACTGTTGGATTTGTCCCAAACATAATACTTTGTATTCAGGACAAAAAGCTAATTGCTTTGCCATATTTGTTTGCAGAATTACTTTGGTGCCTTGTTGCAAACAGGGTGCATGTTTTGAATTGTATATTCTGTACAGGCTTCCTTTTTTTCACTCTGTCATTTATTGTGGAGTAACTACAATGTTGTTAATCCATCCTCAGTGTCCTATCAGAGCCATTAAACTCTAACTGGTTTAATTCACCATTGTTCTCATGGTGAAATCCCTGAGCGGTTTCCTTCCTCTCCGGCAACTGAGTTAGGAAGGACACCTGTAGCTTTGTAGTGACTGGGTGTATTGATACACCATCTAAAGTGTAATTAATCACTTCACCTTCACCATGCTCAAAGGGATATTCAATGTCTGCTTTTTATATTTTTACCCATCTACCAATAGGTGCCCTTCGTTGCAAGGCAATGGAAAACCTCCCTGGTCTTTGTGGTTAAATCTGTGTTTGAAATTCACCGCTCGACTGAGGGACCTTACAGACAATTGTATGTGTGGGGTACAGGGATGAGGTAGTCATAAAAAAAAGAATCATGTTAAACACTATTGCACACAGAATGAGTCCATGCAACTTATTATGACTCGTTAAGCACATTTTTATTCTTGAACTTATCTGGGCTTGCCATAACAAAGGGGTTGAACACTTGACTCAAGACATTTCAGCTTGACATTTATGAATTTGTTAAAAAAAAAAAAAAAAAAAAAAAGGACTCTGACATTATGGGGTATTGTGTGTAGGCTAGTGACAAAACATCTACATTCAATCAATTTAAAATTCAGGCTGTAACAACAAAATGAGGAACAAGTAAGTGGTGTGAATACTTTCTGAAGGCCCAATATACTGCTGCTACTCTGTTTATTATTTATCCTGATTGCCTAGTCACTTTTACCCCTACCTACATGTACATACTGCCTCAACTACCTTGTACCCCTGCACATCGACTCTGTTCCCGGTACTTCTTGTATATACAGTTGAAGACGGAAGCTTACATACACTTAGGTTGGAGTCATTAACTTGTTTTTCCAACCACTCCACAAATTTCTTGTTAACAAACTATAGTTTTGGCAAGAAAATTAGGACATCTACTTTGTGCATTACACAAGGAATTTTTCCAACAATTGTTTACAGACAGATTATTTCACTGTATCACAATTCCAGTGGGTCAGAAGTTTACATACACTAAGTTGACTGCGTTTAAAAATGTTGGAAAATTCCAGAAAATTATGTCATGGCTTTTAGAAGATTCTGATAGGATAATTGACATCATTTGAGTCAATTGGAGGTGTACCTGTGAATGTTTTTCAAGGCCTACCTTCAAACTTGGTGCCTCTTTGCTTGACATCATGGGAAAATCAAAAGAAATCAGCCAAGACCTCAAAAGGAAAATTGTAGACCTCCACAAGTCTGGTTCATCCTTGGGAACAATTTCCAAACGCCTGAAGGTACCACGTTTATCTGTACAAAAAAATAGTACGCAAGTATAAACACCATGGAACCGCTCAGGAAGGAAACACGTTCTGTCTCTTAGAGATGAACGTACTTTGGTGCAAAAAGTGCAAATCAATCCCAGAACAACAGCAAAGGACCTTGTGAAGATGCTGGAGGAAACAGGTACAAAATAATCTATATCCACAGTAAAACGAGTCCTATGTCGACATAAAGGCCACTCAGCAAGGAAGAAGCCACTGCTCCAAAACGGCCATAAAAAAGCCAGACTATGGTTTGCAACTGCACATGGGGACAAAGATTGTACTTTTTGGAGAAATGTCCTCTGGTCTGATGAAACAAAAAATAACTGTTTGGCCATAATGTCCATTGTTATGTTTGGAGGAAAAATGGAGAGGCTTGCAAGCCGAAGAACACCATCCCAACGGGGGTGGCAGCATCATGTTGTGGGGGTGCTTTTTGGAGGAGGGACTTGTGCACTTCACAAAATAGATAGTATCATGAGGATGGAAAATTATGTGGATATATTGAAGCAACATCAAGACATCAGTCAGGAAGATAAAGCTTGGTCGCAAATGGGTCTTCCAAATGGACAATGACCCTAAGCATACTTCCAAAGTTGTGGCAAAATGGCTTAAGGACAACAAAGTCAAGGTATTGGAGTGGCCATCACAAAGCCCTGACCTCAATCCCATAGAAAATTTGTGGGCAGAACTGAAAAAGCCTGTGCGAGCAAGGAGGCCTACAAACCTGACTCAATTACACCAGCTCTGTCAGGAGGAATGGGCCAAAATTCCCCCAACTTATTGTGGGAAGCTTGTGGAAGGCTACCCGAAACGTTTGACCCAAGTTAAACAATTTAAAGGCAATTCTACCAAATACTAATTGAGTGTGTGTAAACTTCTGACCCACTGGGAATGTGATGAAATAAATAAAAGCTGAAATAAATTACTCTACTATTATTCTGACATTTCACATTCTTAAAATAAAGTGGTGATCCTAACTGACATAAGACAGGGATTTTTTACTAGGATTAAATCCGACTTCAACTGTAGTCTCGTTGTTGTTTAATTGTGTTACCATTTCCTTTTATACCATTGTGTTACCATTTCCATTTCCTTTTTTCTTACTTTAACTCAGTATTGTTGGGAAAGGGCTTGTAAGTAAGCATTTCAAAGTCTACACCTGTTGTATTCAGCGCAAAATTTGATTTGAACTACCAGCTCTATTGGCATAGCATCAAATGCGACGTTGTCATGTTGACCAGGGCCGTATGCATCCAGCGTGTCAGACTAAGTGCTGACTGACGATCAGTTTTCGCCTTTTAGATCAAAATTAATAAGATTGAACGGAAAGGGGGGGACCAGATCCTAGATCAGCCATCCTATTCTGAGATGCTAGTTACATACTTAGACCGCTGCGCCACTCTACGGCACTGCATCTCAGTGCAAGAGGCGTCAATGCAGTCCCTGGTTCGAATCCAGGGTGCATCACATTTGGCTGTGATTGGGAGTCCCATAGGGCAGTGCACAATTGGCCCAGTGACATCCGGGTTTGGCCGGGGTAGGCCGTCATTGTAAATAAGAATGTTCTACACTGACTTGCCTAGTTAAATAATAAATCTATAAAAAAGTTATTTTTTATTAAATGTGCATATATATATGGCTCTGATTTTAAAAATGGGGTGCTTGTGAATGACTTAGAGTAGGGAGAATACGGTAAAGGGCATATAGAACTGTGTAAGCGACATTTGGAATTTGACCCTAAACTAACCTGCGACACAGCAGGGTTACCAAGGGAACCAAAGTTATCAAAGCGTTTAATATCCCAAATCAATATCCTGTTGAATAAACTAAATTAAATGACAGTACATCGGTGTTTTAATACGGTTGTTCACGGCTGCTCAATTCATCTGGGTTTTGACGTCTAAGGATTTCAATCTAGGTTTTGCTGATCTACACAGCCAAGCCAATTGATCTGCAACACATAGGCTCGTGGTGTTGCGTGTCAATGCAGTCTTCAAGATGTAGCTCACACACACACACACAAGTTTAATAACTTAGGGAGCGGCAGCAGTGGTGGGAGTTTGAGAGTCTGGCGTGCCCAAAGTAAAATGCCTGCCACTCAGGCCGAGAAACTAGGATATGCACATAATTAGTACTATTGGATAGAAAACACTCTGAAGTTCCTAAAACTGTTAAAATAATGTCTGTGAGTATAACAGAACTGATATGGCAGGCGAAAAATCAGAGGAAAATCCGTCCGGAAAAGTGTGTTTGAGAAATGCCTCCTTTTCCAATGTGTTTCTATGGGATCTGCTTAATTCCAGCTCCCAGGTTGCAGTACCTATGGCTTCCACTAGATGTCAACTGTCTTTAGACAGGGTTTGAAGCATTTACCTTGAAAAACAGCTAAATAGAAGAAGATTATGTAAGTGGAGTGAGGAAGAGCCTTTTGTGTTTTGCGCGCGAGACCGTGAGTGCGCGCCTCGGTATTTAACTTTTCTATCGTTCAGGGTATTATCCGTGTGAAATATTATAGTTAATATACATAAAAGTGCACCTAAGGATACATTATAAATTATGTTTGATTTGTTTGGACAAAGTTGATAGGTATATTTTGAACGCTTTCTCTTTCCTGTACAATCAACGAGTGGACGGTGGATTTTCTGAACATAGCGCGTCAAACAAACAGAGATTTATGGATATAAACAATGACTTTTTCTAACAAAAGGAACATTGGATGTCTTGCTTGGACAATTCGGTTTGCCATCAGCAGAAGATCTTCAAAGGTAAGCGATTTATTTTTGCTCTTTTTATGTGTTTTGTGACACCCGTGCTGGTTATGAAATTATGCTAATGCAGAAAATATGCGGGGCGCGGTCCTCAGACAATCAAATGTTATGCTTTCACCATAAAGCCTTTTTGAAATCTGACAACGCTGTGAGATTGCCAAGAGTCTAAGCTTTTGAACAGTATGCAACACTTTTGCAAAACGTATTTTGATGAATGTTTTATAATTCTACTTTTGGATTTTGAATTTGGCGCCTTACACCGCTCCCTATTAACAGACAAGACTGGTCATATCATGTCTCTATTCTCTCCGTCTTGGTCGAGTTTCCCCCAAAAAAACATAACCATTTTAACTTTGAGATGATCGTTCGTCAATGGCCTACCAAGATAAACTTAGTGCTAAAAGAGGATCTTTATGTCACCTGTCAAGGTCTTCTAAAAAGGTTTCAGATTCACAATGCAAGCGGATGGAAAACATCCACTGACATCAATGTAATTGATTATGTATTTAGAACTATTGCCAATTGTCTTCATTCATAAAACACTTCCAATGCAACAATACTGTGGCACTGAAGTCTCTTTCCTCCAGGAAGAGACACAAAAACAGCAAGCGTCATCTAATACCTGAATAATCAAATTAAGTGAACAATGAATCCATAAATGGGCTCTCGCTCTACGCACGCAATGCAATTTTAAGATGTTCATTTTCAGCAGTTTCCCTTCCTCTCTGCAAACCACCGGGCAATGTTTACAGCATCTGACAACAGATTCTTTTTGGTGGGGGGGGGGGTATGACAGACGGCAGCAGAGTTGGAGGGGAATGGAGTTAATTTCACAGTGGCTGCACAGTGGGGGAAACAGCTCCTTGCACACAGTTTAACATACAGTAATTACCCCAAAAGTGAAAATTATTCAATTTCCCTAAAAAAAGAAAAGGGAAGAAGAGTGTGTGTGTGTACACTGAATGTTCTCCCCACTACACACACATTCACAGTTAAACAGAGTTGAGGGGTGCATTCAAGTGAGTAAATTTACTTTTAACGATTGACAAGGAAAGATTACTTTTCCTCACAGGGGCATATGTAAGAAGAGCGAGAGGGAAAAGGAGGAGAAGAATAGGGGAGGGAAAGATATCTTGAGGGGAGACTTGAGACTTCTGAATCAAGAAGGAAGCTACCGAAGCATGACAACCCTACTCCATTATACTATGGAGAGGCTCTGGATTCATCCCAAATCACACCGTATTTCCTAGGTATTGCACTACTTTAGACCACAACTCAGGTCAAAAGTAGTGCACTGAATAGGGAATAGGGTGCCCTTTGGGACGCCACTTCTCTGTTTAAGTGCCCAGGCATTAGGGCTTTGAAAAGGCTACATTCTAAAAATGACGGTAGATTTCTAAAAGAACAAGATCAGCCAGTAAACTAAAGGATGGGTCTTTTAGATGGAGCGGTCGAGCGACGGCTAACGGAACACGCCTCTTGATAGAGCAGTAGAGTGATGGCTAATGGAACACGCCTCTTGATAGAGCGGTCGAGCGACAGCTAATGGAACACGCCTCTTGATAGAGCAGTAGAGCGACGGCTAATGGAACACGCCTCTTGATAGAGCAGTAGAGTGATGGCTAATGGAACACGCCTCTTGATAGAGCAGTCGAGCGACGGCTAACGGAACACGCCTCTTGATAGAGCAGTAGAGTGATGGCTAATGGAACACGCCTCTTGATTGAGCAGTAGAGCGATGGCTAATGGAACACGCCTCTTGATAGAGCGGTCGAGCGACAGCTAATGGAACACGCCTCTTGATAGAGCAGTAGAGCGATGGCTAATGGAACACGCCTCTTAATAGAGCAGTAGAGTGATGGCTAATGGAACACGCCTCCTGATAGAGCGGGGTTAGAACACACCGAGCTGAGCTGCTGATTCTAGTGACATCACACTGCAGGGGGAGCAGAGACTCGGAGAAAGGGGGGTACCTAGTCAGTTGTACAACTGAATGCCTTCAACTGAAACATGTCTTCCGCATTTAACACAACCCCTCTGAGGTGAGGGGTGCTGCCTTGATCGACATCCATGTCGTCGGCGCCCGGGGAACAGTGGGTTAACTGCCTTGCTCAAGGGCACAACGACAGAGTTTCACCTTGTTAGCTTGGGGATTCGATCCAGCAACCTTTCGGTTACTGGCCCAATGCTCTAACCACTAGGCACACACACACACACGCACCGCTCACACACACCTCACACACCGCTCGCACGCACAACGCTCACAGACACACACAAATGCAACGCACACACACATTCGCCGAGACACACAAATCCAAAGAGACAGACAAATAGGAAAAGAGGAGAATGGAAGTGAGAGCTCAGGTACACACACACACACACACACACACACACACACACACACACACACACACACAGAGAGCTAGACAGACACACACACACAGTGATGCTGGTATTGATTGGTACACTCATGGGGGTACTACAGGCCACCCACTGTGTGAGAGGCTTAAAAGCAGCGGGAGGGGAGAGATACTAAATGAGAGGAGGAAAATAAAGAAATATAGAATGGTTCCCTCCGAGCTGAACAGGTATGGTGCTGGGGACCTCCAAGGGAGTGAGGAGGAAGGGACAGAGCAAATCAACAAAGAGAGAGAATCAAAAACGGAGAGAAAGAAAGAGGTCAAGGAGAGAAAAGGATGGGAAGAAAGAGAGAGAGAGATAGAGGTAGCCACCAGAGTGAGAGAAATAGAAACACCTGCCTGTGCAGTAATGAGCACTGTCACAACAAGTGAGGCCTGGCTCAGTTCAGAGCCCCTTGTTGTCATTCCACCATGAAAACCTCCCTCTACTCCCTACATTATAAACAGCCATTTCTACTTGTCAAATGATAGCACCTGCAATATAAGGATGGGATATCTTCAAAGGAAAACTCTTGCCTTAGTAGGCTACTGTACCATAAGACAAGTATTTTAGAAATCAAGCCTGTTCTGGCTGGGGTGTTTTCTTGTTTTAATGGAGGGGAGATAGGGGAAAATACAAGCTTGTTGAGGGGAAATGTATTGTGTGTATGACTACAGTCATATTTGCAGACTTTTATCCTCCAATAAAACATATAGCTTAGACCAGGGCTCTCCACCCGTTCCTGTAGGTTTTCACTCCACCCCTGTTCCTGGAGAGCTACCCTCCTGTAGGTTTTCACTCAAGCCCTGTTCCTGGAGAGCTACCCTCCTGTAGGTTTTCACTCAAGCCCTGTTCCTGGAGAGCTACCCTCCTGTAGGTTTTCACTCAAGCCCTGTTCCTGGAGAGCTACCCTCCTGTAGGTTCACTCCACCCCTGTTCCTGGACAGCTACCCTCCTGTAGGTTCACTCCACCCCTGTTCCTGGAGAGCTACCCTCCTGTAGGTTCACTCCACCCCAGTTGTACCTAACCTGGTTCAGCTCATCAACCAGCTAATTATTAGAATCAGGTGTGCTAGATTAGGGTTGGAGTGAAACCCTACAGGACGCTAGCTCTCCAGGAACAGGGTTGGAGTGAAACCCTACAGGACGCTAGCTCTCCAGGAACAGGGTTGGAGTGAAACCCTACAGGACGCTAGCTCTCCAGGAACAGGGTTGGAGTGAAACCCTACAGGACGCTAGCTCTCCAGGAACAGGGTTGGAGTGAAACCCTACAGGACGCTAGCTCTCCAGGAACAGGGTTGGAGTGAAACCCTACAGGTTAAAATACCAAGAGAAGAGGAGATCAATCCTTCTCGGATGGCGGAGTGGGTATTAGTCACCCAGTGAGGAGAGATTGAAGGAGAGAGCACGAGAGAGAGTGACGCACACGTGTTCTCACCTCGCAGACACAGCTTAAAGATGACGGGCACTGCGCCGGACGTCTATACTAGCTGACCCCTACCAAGGTCGCCCGGTGAGGTCACCGCCGTTACAGGTACTGACGAAGCATCGCCCTCCATTAGTGTTCTGTCGATACCCTTATCTACCTTGCCGCCGTGCGACTCATTTAGCCAGGAGTGGCTGTTAGTCTAAGCCTACGTCCCAAATGGCACCCTGTTCCCTATATAGGGCCCAAAGGGCTCTGGTCTAAATTATTGCACTATATAGGGAATGGGGTGCCATTTGAGGTGAACCCCTTGAGTGTGTGATACTGCAGGTCCTATACAGTAGTGCTGCTTTTCCTATTGGCTTCCAAGTGAAATGGCTGAATAAAGTGATTGAGATGTGTTGGCAAATTGAGGCTCTTTATGCGATTCAGTGTTGGGAGAGCCATAAACGTTAAGAAATAGAATTGGATGCCGAGTGAAGCCTTTGGGAATAGAGAGGCTCGACGGGGGGTCAAATTACAAGAGGAATACGAAAACGACGGGGGAGAGAGAGGTGTTTGACGAGCACTACTGCTACCTAGCGACGAGTGATGGGATAGTTGGCCCTGGACAATTTAATTGCTTGGAGGACACAGACGCACTCATATTCACAGGAAAATACACATAGGGGCCGGGGCTGCAAGAGGAGAGGGGGAGAGAGACGACAAACAGCCAACACTATAAAACTGGACTTTACTCGCGGCCGAGGGGCGTTTCAAAATAGTGCACCCAATATGGATCTCCTGTGATATGGATATTGCACAGATCAATACTGCAATTTGGATGGGAATTTGATTATGGTGCAGCCTTGACACACACACTTATATATATAGACCTACATTCACGCAAACACAGTCAATGACACACAAACAGTGCCAAATTCTAGTCAATGTTGCTCATATTGAAGATACTTTGTACTACAGAAGCCACTTGGAATTTTTCACTTTCTCTGTTCATTGGAGTAACATGAATTGGTGCATGAGGTAGAAATAATGCAGTGCAACTTGCGCCATCAGCTGGAAGACTGTTCCCTTTTCTGAGCGGAGGGACGATGAGAGGCAGCCTCACCACTGCTCCCTCAGACCGACCATTACATGCAGGCCATCAGTCCAGTAAAAAGGTCATGATTATGTTCACTCAGCTGTGGCTCAAAAGCAATACAACACATTATCTATTACCAGTGTGATCATATACCATTTTTTGTTTATATATAATCTCTAAATGATCGGAGAAGAATATAATTGGCAGGGCAATTCAAGCAAAGGCAATATGCAGTGATAATGTATTGGGCCTATAGCCTACTGCACAAACCTCATTGCTACAGAACTGTTTTTAATAAGTTAGTGTTGCATCGGCTTAGGTTTTTAAAAAATGAAATCGTAGTGGTAGATCTCAGTGCATTTTGAAAGCGATCTTGACTCAAAAAAGGTTGGTGACCATCGGTCTAGACCGTCCTCCAGTGGCCACCTGTTTAAGTACAGAAGTACATGTCAGTCTCCTTAACTTCTTAGGGAGCGGCTCCCGAGGTGACGGTTTTGGAGAGTCTGGCGTGCCCAAAGTAAAATGCCTCCCACTCAGGCCCAGAAAATAGGATATGCACATAATTTGTACTATTGGATAGGAAACACTGAAGTTTCTAAGAGTGTTAAAATGTTGTGAGTATAAAAGAACGGTAATAGCAGGCGAAAACCCGAGGAATTTCTGTCCTAGAAAAAGTGTATTTGACACATTGCCTCATTTTGAACCCCTCCCTATTGAAAACAGACATATATGGGAGTAAGATTGCAGTACTTATTGCTTCCACTGGATGTCAACAGTCTCTAGACAGTGTTTGATGATATTTAGTTGCTCTGGATTGTAATAGAAGAAGAATTTTGAACTAGTCATCGGATGTAAACAGAAGAGGAAGCACGTTCACAGGCTCGCGCGCGCTGTGGTTTTTTCCTTTCCTATCGTCCAGTTTATAATCCGGTTGAGATATTATATTAAATATACATAAGTGTTCCTAAGGATACATTATCAATGATGTTTGATTGTTCTTGGACAAGTGTATAGGTTGAACGAGTTCTCTTCACGGTTCAATGGGCGAGTGGACGCTGTATTTTATGAACATAATGTGCCAACCAAACGGAGATTTATGGATATAATAAATTACTTTTTCTAACAAAAGAACCATTGGACGTCTTCGTTGGACACTTGGGAAGCCCTCAGCAGAAGTTCTTCAAAAGGTAAGGGATTTGTTTTCGCTGGGAAATGTGTTTTGTGTGAACTGCGATGGTTTTATGAATTTATGCTAATGGCAAAATATTGGAGGTGCTACCCTCAAACAATCAAATGTTGTGCTTTAGCCGTAAAGCCTTTTTGAAATCTGACAACGCTGTGATATTGCCAAGAAGCAGAGCTTTTGATGACTATGCAACACTTGTATATTGATGAATGTTTAATAATTCAACTTTTGGATTTGGCGCCTTGCATTTCACCGGGTAGTGTCGGGAGTGCTAGCGCCCCACTGCTCCCTAAGTAGTTAACTCACAAACAGGAACTCCCTTTCAGATTTACACATGTAGATGATAGATGCTAAGAGAAGCCGCTGTCCAGATCCTAAAATCAAGGAGTGATTTTCACTTGCCATTTTTTATGTAGATGCAATTGCAGCAAAAAGCTGTCGCATAAAATAGAGAACCACGAGGAATGTGGTGGAAATCCCCCCCAAAAAAGTGCTAAATGACCTACAGAAGTAATTGTATGTATATTTTGAAGAGGGAGACAGATGCAAAGAACTAAAAAGACAAATCTAGCCACTGACCAGGATTTGGGCTCTCCAAAGTGGAGGTAGTTGATACTGTAGAGATCCATGTCTTCTGTGTGCCAGGCGAAGGTGGTCTTCCACATGCCAAAGTACAGGTAGGGTGTGTTCACCCCCTCGATCACGATGCCACACTCCTGCTCCACCATGTCTAGCAGCGTGTTCAGGTGGCCGATGTTCCACTCACTGATCTCCTGGAAACACAGACAGAGAGGGGTGAACACCGTGACCCAATTAAAGCACATTGGCTACATTTACCAAATAATTTGAATGAAAAAAGCCACGCCTATAGACATGGAGTAGAACTGTTTGTCACAATTGTACTTCAGCTAGTCTTATACCAGTGAATACCGTAGCTATATTACTATGGAGGACTGAGATGCCATTGATGTTAAAGGCCATGTAGTGATACATGTTCGCCACTAGATGGTATCAAGGCCACACCACATAAAGACATAATACAGCTGGTATATTTTATTAAAACTTCTCAACAAGTGTTACTGTCGGGTACTTAGTACTAAGGAATTCACACAATTTGTGAATACATTGCATTCGTAAAGTATTCAAACCCCTTCCCTTTTTCCAAATTTGGTTACATTATAGCATTATTCTAAAATGGATTAAATAAAAAAAAATCCATCTACCCGCAATACCCCATAATGACAAAGCGATAACAGGTTTTTAGATTTTTTTGCAAATGTAATAAAAATAAAAAACTGAAATATATTTTTACACACGTACTCAGACCATTCGCTAAGAGACTCAAAATTGAGCTCAGCGTCCTGTTTCCATCGATCGTCCTTGAGGATGTTTCTACAACTTCAATGGAGTACACTTGTAGTAAATTCAATAGATTGGACATGATTTGGAAAGGCACACACCTGTCTATATCAGGTCCCACAGTTGACAGTGCATGTCAGAGCAAAAAGCAAGCCATGAGGTCGAAGGAATTGTCCATAGAGCTCTGAGACAGGATTGTGTCGAGGCACAGATCTGGGGAAGGGAACCAAAACATTTCTGCAGCATTGAAGGTCCCCAAGAACACAGTGGCCTCCATCATTCTTAAATGGAAGAAGTTTGGAACCACAAAGACTCTTCCTAGAGCTGGGCGCCCGGCCAAACTGAGCAATCGGGGGAGATGGACCTTGGTCAGGGAGGTGACTAAGAACCCGATGGTCACTCTGACAGAGCTCCTATGTGGAGATGGGAGAACCTTCCAGAAAGACAACCATCTCTGCAGCACTCCACCAAGCAAGCCTTTATAGGAGAGTGGAAGACAGGCACATGACAGCTCTCTTAGAGTTTGCCAAAAGGCACCTAAAGAAACAACATTCTCCAGTCTGATGAAACCAAGATCTAACTTTTTGGCCTGAATGCCAAGTGTCACGTCTGGAAGAAACCTGGCACCATGTCCTATGGTGAAGCATAGTGGTGGCAGCATCATGCTGTGTGGATGTTTTTCAGCAGCAGGTACTGGGAGACTAGTCAGGATAGAGGGAATGATGAAGGGAGCAAAGTACTGAGAGATCCTTGATGAAAACCTGCTCCAGAGTGCTCAGGACCTCAGACTGGGGCAAAGGTTCACTTTCCAACAGGACAACGACCCGAAGTTCACAGCCAAGACAACACAGGAGTGGCTTCGGGACAAGTGTCAATGTCCTTGAGTGGCCCAGCCAGAGCCCGGACTTGAACCCGATCGAACATCTCTGGAGAGACCTTTAAATAGCTGTGCAGCAACACTCCCCATCCAACCTGACAGAGCTTGAGAGGATCTGCAGAGAGGAGTGGGAGAAACTCCCCAAATACAGGTGTGCCAAGCTTGTAGAGTCATTCCCAAGAAGACTCAAGGCTCTAATCGCTGCCAAAGGTGCTTCAACAAAGCAGAGTAAAGGGTCTGAATACTTGTAAACATTTCTAAAAAACTGTTTTTGCTTTGTCATTACGGGGTATTGTGTGTAGATTGATGAGTGGCAAAAAAAACTATTTAATCCCTTTTAGAATAAGACTATAACGTAACAAAACGTGGAAAAAGTTAAGGGGTCTGAAGACTTTCCGAATGCACTGTATAGCGAAGCCAGGGTAGTGTTCAGAGGGCGCGAAACAGAACAATAACAGGGAGGTAAGCACTAGTTGAACTTTGCGGCAAATTGGAGAAATTGGAGAGCGTAGCACGCGCAGAATTGGGGTCCCCCCGGCACATGCGCCGTTTTTGAGTCTGATCGCAATTATAGAATTGGTGCAAAGGCATTTTAGAAGCATTGCCTCTATAGCTAATACCAGACACTCATTCATTCTTCATCACGCAGTCTTCTAAATTCCCCACTCCATTTAATGCAAAGATGTTTATATATATTTTTGATGATACTTATGTAATTATTTTTGTGACGTGGATCATAATTACAGCTAGTCTATCAGGTTGCGTGATCCTTGTAATGTTACGTGGAAAATACAACTAATGGGACGCAGAATTAAATGTATATCACGTTCACTCGCATTTGCTAGTCGAATAATTATATATTAATCACCATGTCCGTTGACACAAACTCTGTACATGTCTCTGTGTTGCAGCTCGAGAATCGGGATATTAGATTTATTCAGTGGATTTGTTTTTTATTAAAATATATATCAGGCTCTATTAATTTCTGCATACTTTTATCTGGGATCTCATGTACATGGACAGATGCGTGCATGTTGGCAAGTCTGCGTAATAAGCAAGGCTGTTCCTGGGCTGACTTACTGGGTCGTAGATGGAGCCGCTGACGTCAGCCCCGTAGATTGGAGACACGAAGGTGAGGTTCTTCCAATATTTCCTCTCCAGGTCGTCAAAGTCCTTGTGTCGGGGGGTACAGTACCTGGGAGTGGAGGGGAGAGTAGAGAGGTCTATAGTTCACGAGACAGATACTAATGGGAAAGGCAGTGAAACAGGCGATCGCAAAGGCAACAGAATATTATCACTGGAAAAGGTTCACATTCGTACTGTGCGTCATTTGTAATGGTCTCAACTCTTCACAACTGTGGTAACCTAAATTGCTGTGATTGGGAAAGAAAACATTTGTATTAAAAAATAATAATTTAAACTGGGAGAATAAATTATTATTTCGTTTTCACTGTGAAAAAAACCTGTCTCTTGATTAGAACAGTAATGTATCATCTTCTGCATTATTCTGAATGGGTCTCAATGGGTGCAGAATGTCTGGTAGCTAGGTGACGTGAGGCCCTACTTTCTGCTGTTGGCCAGTTGGCGGTACTCCCCCACGGTCATGGACTTCTTCTGGATGTTGTACTGGGTAAAGAGGCCTGACTGACCCGTCACCACCTGCATGATGGGAGCAGGGATCGTCATCTCCTCAATGACGTCGTATGACTTCCGTGGCTTCCAGCCCTTAGGGGGAATCACCTGCAAGAAGGGCAGGAGGGAGGGAGGGAACGTTAAAGTGAGTGGGTGAGAGAGGATGTGAGGGGGCGAGAGTGAAAGTGAAAGAGAGGGGGGAGAGAGACAACCATGGCCAAGTGAAATGGAGAGACAATAACAATACAAGTCTGACTTATTAGTGTTAGGCAATTTAAACTAAACTGTCCTGATGTGTGTGTGTACCTTCGCCAGGCCTGCACGGTGTGCTCCTTGAGTCTCCATGTAGGCAATGTATTTGGCAAAGTCCTTGAATTCCTCCATGGTGGGCCGGAAGGTCATGATCTTACACCCTGGGTTCATTACTGGGACTGGAGCTGAATCTGCAGCTAGTTCTGGGGCTGTATCTGGTGTTAGCTCAGGGGCTGAATCTGCAGCTAGTTCTGGGGCTGTATCTGGTGTTAGCTCAGGGGCTGAATCTGCAGCTAGTTCTGGGGATATGTCTGGTGCTGGATCTTGGCCCATGTCTGGTGCTTCCAGAGACATGGTGGCAGGTGGATCTGGGGCGCTTCCAGCAACAAAGGCAGGTAGAACTGGAAATAGAAAGGAATGACAACATTGAATAGAATAAAAAAGCAATACATTTTTTTTTTACCTTTATTTAACTAGGCAAGTCAGTTAAGAACACATTTTTATTTACAATGATGGCCTACCTCGACGACACTGGGCCAATTGTGCGCCGCCCTATGGGACTCCCAATCACGGCTGGATGTGATACAGCCTGGATTCTAACCAGGGACTGTAGTGATGCCTCTTGCACTGAGATGCCGTGCCTTAGACCCCTGCGCCACTCGGGAGCCCAATAAGGCACCGACAGACCTGGGTTCAAATGCATCTAGTCAAGAAAACCCTACCCTAGGCAACAGTGACTAGGGCAGGGGTTCCTAAACGGCAAATGTTTCCGTTTTAGTTTATTACAAATCAGTCTGACAGTACTTTTGACAGCATTTCAAACTGAAGTATGGTTTGAAATGCATCAGAAAAGGTATTGAGACAATAATTCAGGCAATAATTGTGTATGATCTTCTGTGTAGAAAATAACAGTCAGTAGCTGGGTGTCTTTGGCGACAGATGTTCATGCAAATATTCAAAAAGCATAAATAAAAAAAACACATTATCCAACCAGAGATGCGTTTCCATCAAATTGACTTGTTGCTGATAAAACAGTTTGTGTTTGTGACGACGTGGTGCAAATATTTTTTGCGGTTGAATTCCCATGTACCGAATAAAAATAAATAAAAAAGGACTTCCATCGCATTTTCAACTCTACTGATGGTTGTCACTAAACATGTTGCGTTATAAAATGTAATGGCGGCCATTTTACGGGCTCATGACTAGGGCTGTCCACGACAAAAAAATACATAGGTTGACCGAGAGCAATCTGTGCTTTATCAAGATGCTGATTGAAAAGCATGATCATTACACAGGTGTGCCTTGTTCTGGGGACAATAAAAGGCCACTCTAAAATGTGCAGTTTTGTCACACAACACAATGCCACAGATGTCTCAAGTTGAGGGTGTGTGCAATTGACATGCTGACTGCAGGAATCTCCACCAGAGCAGTTGCCAGAGAATGATCATTTAATGTTAATTTATATACCATGTTCTAGTGAATTCGGCAGTACATTCAACTGGCCTCACAACCGCAGACAAGGTGTATGGCGTCGTGTGGGCGAGCGGTTTGTGGATGTTAACATTGTGAACAGAGTGCCCCATGTTGGCAGTGGGGTTATGGTATACGCAGGCATAAGCTGCGGACAACGAACACAATTGAATTTTATCTATGGCAATTTGAATGCACAGAGACACCGTGACAAGATCCTGAGGCCCATTGTCGTGGCATTCATCCGCCCACATCAATTCATGTTTCAGCATGATAATGCACGGCCCCATGTCGCAAGGATCTGTATACAATTCCTGGAAGACAAATGTTCCAGTTCTTCAATGGCCCGCATACACACCAGACATGTCGCCCATTGAGCATGTTCAGGATCTTTTCGTTCAACGTGTACACCAGCATATTCCAGTTCCTGACAATATCTAGCAACTTCGCACAGCCATTGAAGAGGAGTGGGACAACATTACACAGGCCACAATCAACAGCCTGGTCAACTCTATGCAAAGGAGATGTGTAACGCTGTATGAGGCAAAAGCTGTCTGACAAAACAGATGCATATCTGTATTCCCAGGCAAGTGAAATAGATAGATTAGGACCTAATGGATATTTTTTTTTTTTTTAAATGACTGGATTTCCTTATATGAACTAAGTCAGTAAAATCTTTGACATTTTTGCATTTATATTTTTGTTAAGTATGAATACATGCAGTAGACGTGTGCAACACGTTAGAACATAAAAGGATTGCGTTCTTTATTTCACTTGTCACATTATTGTACATTATGAAGCTTACTGTAGTTCTCCAGAACAGTTGAGCCAATCATGTGTTTGTTTGCAAATAGCACAAAAGGGACAAAGCGGGAGCAGAGTCCAGCTGTGTATTGACATGGGTCGCGTTTTATATTGAAAGTCAACTGTGTTTTTTGCTTCAATAAAATTAAATCAGGGACGTGCAACTATAGTTTCCCTTCACAGAAAATACATTAGACAGAAAATAGCTTCATTTTTCATCAGATGACAACAGAAGTGCAATGCTATATGGTTGGTAGCCACACGAGTAAATAAGCTTACAATGCTTTTGCAAAGATGATGCGTGGCCATCATATTTCTCATGTTAATCATAGAAAGAATGTAGCCAGCTACATTTCCTGAAGTTTTTTTTGTTTAAAAAGGTTCTTTCATTTTACCAGAGAAAAGTAGGCTGGCTACACCAAGAAAAGTACAAGAGAAAAGTAGATACACTTCAGTCAGAGCGCTGTCTGCTGATAGAATGCCTGTTTGTGAATTTGCATCCGAGTGGAGAATTGCAACTGAAGCATGAAATTAGTCTGATGACGAGCAGAAATTACAAGAACCATCTTAGAGCTGCGTTTCCAAACGCAGCAAGTTATTATGCATTTTATACTTTTTTTTAAATGCGTGACGCGACCCTTTCTGCATTAACGCGACCCTTAAGTTTAACTTGATAGTTATCTAAGCAACTGACTGAAATAATGTGACGGGTATCATATAGTGTTCGCTTTCTGAGGTGTTTGAGAAATGAATGCCGGTTGGATGAGTTCTGTACAGCTGCCACTGCTTGATTTCCTTGCGTTTATTTCCTCTCTTCTAGCAGAGCAGGCAGGCCTGTTGCCCTAGCGACTCCACACAGGCACAGTGTGTAGACATGCTGCTTCAGAGACAGTACTGTTCTTCCTTCAGACAAGCATGCGCCAAAACTTTGTTCATTTGCACAATGTCTCTCGTTCACATTCGCTTCGTCTCTCGTTCACTCACCAAAAATGACATTACGGTAGATCCTACTCACACATGTATAACTTCCGAGTTGGATTGCCTACCTTAACAATTGTTTTATTTTCGTTTACACTCATTAGCATTTTTAGCTAGCAGCCTCCGTGGAATTTCGATATTACGTATGCTAATTCTGGTAGACACCCAATGGGCTTTTAGCTGTTTTTGCAACCCTTGTGTACTAAGCCTGTAATACCGTAAATCCAGAGATAAGAGAAAGACAGTACAACAAAAAATTCTGGTTCCGGCCGGGCCCTAATCAGTAGGCTATTAAACAAAGACTCAAACTGGCAACAGGAGCAGGATCTGTCTTATTACTGTAGATATACAGTACCAGTGAAAAGTTTGGACACACCTTCGCATTCAAGGGTTTTTCTTTATTTTTTACTATTTTCTACATTGTAGAATAATAGTGAAGATGTCAAACTATGAAATAACACATAGTAACCCAAAAAGTGTTAAACAAATCCAAATATATTTTAGATTTTAGATTCTTTAAAGTAGCCACACTTTGCACACTCTTGAGATTCTCTCAACCAGCTTCCCCTGGAATGCTTTCCCAACAATCTTGAAGGAGTTCCCACATATAATGAGCACTTGTTGGCTGCTTGTCCTTCACTCTGCTGTCCAACGCATCCCAAACCATCTCAATTGGGTTGAGATCAGATGATTGTGGAGGCCAGGTCATCTGATGCAGCACTCCATCACTCTCATTCTTGGTCAAATAGCCTTTGCACAGCCTGAAGGTGTGTTGGGTCATTGTCCTGTTGAAAAACAAATGATGGTCCCACTAAGCGCAAACCAGATTGGATGGAATATGGCTGCAGAACGCTGTGGTAGTCATGTTGGTTAACTGTGCTTTGAATTCTAAATAAATCGGCAACAATGTCACTAGCAAAGCACCCATCACACCACTTCCTCCATGCTTCACTGTGGTGACTACATATGCAGAGAGCAACCGTTCACCTACTCGGTGTCTCACAAAGACACGGCGGTTGGAACCAAAAATCCCAGACCAAAAAGGACAGATTTCCACCTGTCTAATGTCCTTTGCTCGTGTTTCTTGGCCAAAGCAAGTCTCTCCTTCTTATCGGTGTCCTTTGGTAGTGGTTTCTTTGCAGCAAATTGTCCATGAAGGCCTGATTCACACAGTCTCCTCTGAACAGTTGATGTTGAGGTGTGTGTTACTTTATATGGACTGCAATTTAACTGTGCTAATGAACTTATCCTCTGCAGCAGAGGTAACTCTGGGTCTTCCATTCCTGTGGCGGTCCTCATGAGAGCCAGTTTCACCATAGTGCTTGAGGGTTTTTGCAACTGCACTTGAAGAAACTTTCAAAGGTCTTGAAATGTTCCATATTGACTGACCTTCATGTCTTAAAGTAATGATGGACTGTTGTTTCTCTATGCTTATTTGAGCTGTTCTTGCCATAATAAGGACTTGATCTTTTACCAAATAGGGCTATCTTCTGTATACCACCGCTACCTTGTCACAACACAACTGATTGGTTCAAATGCATTAAAGAAAGAAATTCCACAAATGTACTTTTAACAAGGCACACCTGTTAATTGAAATGCATTCCAGGTGATTACCTCATGAAGCTGGTTGAGAGAATCCCAAGAGTGTGCAAAGCTGTCATCAAGGCAAAGGGTGGCTACTTTGAAGAATCTAAAATTAATTAACATTTATTTCATAATTTTGATGTCTTCGCTATTATTTTACAATGTAGAAAATAGTAAAATCCTGGAATGAGTAAGTGTGTCCAAATTTTGACTGGTACTAATATATAATAACTAACGTTATTAGAAAACCATTTAAAATCCAGAATCAAAAACACACTTGTCTATCCTGTCAGTTCTTCACACTCTGATGTTATTACCTACATGTTCGCATTTTATTCTTAACTTACTTTACTCTTAGTTTAAAGACAATTGGAGAGGTGAAACAATGAAGAGTAATACGTGTGTTCTTAAATTCACTCTTTTATACACTTTTCTGAGTGATACATGAAACTATGACAGGACGCACGTAGACAGTATACAGCAACAAAGACAGGGGAAATAAGCCAATATCTGACTAGCTAATCAACTAGCTACACAAATGGAACTAGCAATTGTATTAGTACAATGATAAAACTGGCAAATTAATCCCACTAGCTATTCACCATGCATTTTACCGTGTGGCTCAGTTGGAAGAGCATGGCACTTGTAATGCCAGGGTTGTGGGTTCGATTCCCACTGGGGACCAGTACCAACAAACGGGAAATGTATGCACTCACTACTGTACATCACTATGGATAAGAGTGTCTGCTAAATTACTAAACTCACAGGAATATCGCACAAGGTATTTGTAGCGTACGTTAGCTAGCAAGTATTTCAAGGTAATGCTAGCAAGTACAAAGTGATTTTCGGAGCAGGTTAGGACAGCCTTTTCGCTAACCATTTCCCCAACCTTCACCTCAATATCCAAACCTGCTACGAAAAAGTAACTTAGGTAACGAAAAAAAGTGTTTCCCAGCTAAAATAGTTACAGTGCACACAGTAATAGTTCGCGTGCACGCGTATGCTGACCGTCGTGACACAGGCAGCTAGCAAGCAAACTCGATATTCAGAATTAACAGTATCTACTTAGCTAGGAAAATATTGCATGCTATGGATTGATCAAAAACGATTGTGTAACGTTAGTGTCACTTATGTCAGCACTGCATGCAAGCTATATGGGTGTCCGATGTATGCAATTAAAACTAGCTAAGTTAGTTAGCTCGCGTCTAGGCTCGCCCAGGCAAAGCACGTAGCTAAATAGTAACTAATAGTTGTAGAATAGTTGTAAGCGAACACCAAATTTCAACTGTTCGTAAACAGTCTAACAAAACTGTCGAGAATGGCCGTTTCGCGAGTTAATTCTTATTTTGACAGCCCAGTACTCCGCTCACAGGCTGCCTTCCCCCATTCCATACAAATCAACAAAACAGGCACCTTCGCTGGCTAACTAGCTAGCTACAACTGTTTAGATCACATCGGAAATAACACGTGTATCTAGGTGCACTTGAGCCCCCCAAAAATAAGCAAATCTTTCAACATTACCTCCTGCAGCAAATTATGTTCCTTTTTCTTTCTTTTTCTAAATCGATGTTTCTCGTTTTATAAAATTCACACACGATCGATTATCTTTTAGAGCATTAGCTAGCTGGTTGCACACAGGAGAGCTAGGCCTCACGCCTCCTTTACGAGCTTCAGCTCAGTGATTGGCCAGACCAGGTTTGTGGGTGTTCAATGGAGACGTTCTGTGGATTTGTTTGGATGACCTGGTTGATAGATTGATAAATGAACCAATAAGGCAGCACATTTTCCGGTTGTGAAAAGGGTTAACCTCCAGGAAGCGTCATTTTACGATATCAAAACGAAAACGGTAGCAAAATGGGTCGTCACTAGTTACCACAGCCACAAAGCCTTTTTCTACAATTTATTTTCCTAATATCTGATTTTAAACCTAATCTTAACCCTAAACTTGAACACACTGCTAACCTTATGCCTAACACTTAAATTAGAAAACCAACAAACAATGTGTTATCATATCTTTTTTACTATAGCACATTTTGACTTTGTGGCTGTGGTAACTAGTGGAAACCAACAAAATGGGAACTTGTAATACAGAAGTCCTCAGAAATTGCTTTTTTTTATTTTAAGGAATGTACTGTTGATCCAAATGTAGCCATGTTCTTAGGAACAGTGCAGTATCCTTTGCAACAAAGAAATACGTGTAAATGTTCCTTCAACCAATAACATGGATTTCAGGCAATTACGAGCCCCTAACCAACAATGTAGTTAAATAAAATTGTAAAAAAAAAAAAAAAAACGTAAGTAATTAACGAGCAGCAGTAAAATAATAGTGAGACTATATATGGAGTACCGTGGCACCGGTTAGTTGAGGTAATATGTACATGTAGAGTTTAGTGACTATGCATAGATAAGAGTAGCAACCGTGTAAAGGGGGGAGGGGGCAAGTGCAAATAGCCTGGGTAGCCATTTAGACGTTCAGGAGTCTTGTGGCTTGGGGGTACAAGCTGTTTAGAAGCCTCGTGGACCTAGACTTGACGGTCCGGGTACCTCTTGCAGTGCGGTAGCAGAGAGAAGAGTCTATATCTAGGGTGGCTGGAGTCTATTTAGTAGTGTTTCAAATGCCGTTCTAAAATGGACATACAGAATTATCTACACATTTTATTTTTTTACAAGACTGTAGTCATAAAACTGAGACGACTAGGACAAAAAGGCACCATTACATCCTTTGTTAGCGAGAAAGTAACGTTTCAAATTTGCAATTTTTATTTTATAAAAATGTTTATTGGAAAATTCTGCACTTGATAAAAACGTGCAAGCAAGTAACTTCTAATACTACATAAAAAAACAATTCAAAAAATATACAATTTTTGAAAATATACATTTCCAGTTTATGCAAATTGTAAATATGAGGTATTCTAACATCTGCAGCCACTGGCATTCATTTTGCAATATTGGAATAGAACAAGCACAAATGTATAAAAAAAAAAAGAGAAATTTCAATTCTGAGTCTTAAATATTTGTTTAACCACCAGAGAAATGTTTAACAGGACTAAGTGTTCTATAGCCCTGCCTTGAATCAAAATAATTTCTTGGGACACTTAAACAGGAATTGTGCACAACAATACAAAGGTTACGCATGACATCTTTGGGCTTGTTCAGAAACAGTGTGCTTCGACAGCAGTTAAAGGATTAAAGGCGACATACATTTTACAATTAAAAAAGGGATAATTATGACAAAATAAATTGGAACAAAAGTCAATAATTGTATAAATTAATGAAAGGTATAGATCTCTGGTGAGTAAATCTGCTCCCCTCAAATTGAAATCAAATGTTAATTACCTCCAGATTACACACAGGAAAATAAATGTTAAAAAAGTTTTGTAAAGACAAAAAAAAAAAACTTACATTTGAAATATTGAGTACATTTGTTACTGAAATTACCCTCACATCCACCATGACGAAGTCATTTCTATAAAGGTTTAAAAATAACTTGGGTGAGGGGGGTTCCAATATCAAATCCAATACCCATAATTCTTTCCACTACAGCCCATAGCCATGTACTGAAGCAAAAGCCATTCTGGATGCAACAATACATTACAAATCAAGCAATGGCAACATGTTAACCATGCCATCAAGTGATGGCACACAATCTAAGACAACACATTAACTCAAGCGTGGTATACAAGGACACTTTTGAAAATATTTGAGTTTTTTTTTCTTTTTTTTTTTTAAACGAGGTCGCTAACAGATTTATCAGTTGTGCTTCGCTTAAGAAATACATGAGTTAAGGACAGTTCTATTGGACATCAAACTTAGAATATAAAATACATTCAATAAGGGAGTGTTTCCTAAATATAAGTGTATGCAATTGATTAACATGTCTATCTGCTCTAACAAAAGTTCCCAAAGTATACACATCATAATCTTAAAACCGCATGTGCTTGAAAGAATTAGACTTGTGTTTTATTTTTGGCAGTTCAAGTTAAAATGCATTGTTAACAGAAGAACATTAAGGTTAGAGATACATTTGATCAAGGCAGTTTAATTACATCAACTACAGTTAATGACAAAATAGGACCAGAGAAGAGGGGGTGGCATTTCGCCAAACAGACAGTGTTACATTTGGAAAATATATTAGGAAAAGTTATTATTTGTCTTTACTGAACTGCTTAACTGCCCTCATAGTTCATGTTGTCTCCATGCTGGTCAAGCATGTGGAACAAGTCATCACCGTCCACTGCTGTATCCTGGGAAGAACTGGGTGAGAATGGCTTGGAGGGGTTTGTTGACAGCCATTGGGTTGTTTTTTCCCAGATCGTGCCTACATGCTGGGCATGAGTACACCTCTGCCTTGAAAGACCGCTGAAGGCATTCCTAGAAAAAGGGAATAAAGGAAAAGTGCAACTTTCAATCTCTTGCTCCATTTTTCTTGCTCTCAGACAGAAAGGCAAAATGTCAAGGCTAGCAAAGAAGATCAACGTACCCTGCAGACATTGTGTTGGCACTCGGTGGTGATAGGTTGAAAGACCACTTCCTGGCAGCATATACATGAGAAGACTTCCTCAACTTTGTTCAGGAATTTCTGGAAAAGCAGAAGTAACTGTTAAGTACCTAAAATCCAAACCCATGGTGAGGAGAATGACATGGAAAATCAGAAGCTGCAAAACTAAGTCCTTTTACACGTCCTTATGCTTTATATCAGCCCTTCAAATGGACACAACGTAAAGACAATGCTCAGTACACCACCAGTGATGACGACAATCAAAAGAACCAGCATTAACATCAATGCTTGCCTGGTTTTAAAGGTTCAGATGGTCACATCAAGAGCCAGCGTCTTTGCATTAGTCTCATGGAGATAAAATATCATCCTTTCTGGATATGGGTAAATAAATTCATTCCAATGGTGTGAAATCTTGCAAGGACTTTCTTACCGGGCCAAGAGCCAGAGACTCCATGGCTTCACCCCACAGCTTGCTGTTGGACTCGTCACCCTTGATCCAAGCCTTCTGTTCTTTGGTCAGTTTATAAGCCTCAACTTTCATCTTCTTGGGAGTTCCCTTGGCTGGTGACAACTTCTCTTCAGCTACAAAAAGAGGTTAGGGGAGGTAGCACATGGACACAGAAGGTTAGGAGAAAGAGATGGACACACATTTAGATCTTATTGCAGGGTCAATACCACTCATGATTGTAAAAGTGTGTTCATTAACCATTTGTACCTGTATACTGTTGGAAGTCTGAATGCTACCAATGTATTTTGTGTGGCTAAAGCTAATTCTGCAGCTACTTTGAAGAAGTACCCACCATTAGACTGAGACTTTCTTTTCCGCTTCCCTTTGGTGGGTGTTTCGGTCACCTCATTCTCCTTCTCCTTGTTCTCCTTCTCCTTCTCCTTGGCAGCCTGGGCCTCCAGATAGCCCTCAGGATACTACAAAATATTAAAAGATGAAGAGACTCATCAAAACAAGCCCTAAAAAGGCATAGTGGCCTGAGATGCAGTTAGCAGGATAATCTGTGCCTCTACCTGCATTGTGAGTCCCAGTTTCTTGATTCGTTCCTTGCCATCCCGGGTCCATGGCGCTGGCTCGTCGTCGTTTCGTTTGAGCAGGTACCTCCAGACCAGGAAGCCGGACTTGCCCTTCTCTGGCCAATATTTCACCACCTGGATGAGATGAGAGAATTCTTATCAGTCAACATGGAACCACAGGACAAGACATCAAGGAAGCAGGCTTGTGAATTGCTAAGGGTGTAACTGTACACAGTTTTTCATATTGAAATTCATTTCAGATTCAACATCCCCATTCCACGCCTGGGCATTCCAACCTTGTAGATGCCGTCGTATCTGTTGCCGTCTTCGGGGCTGAACTTGCTATGCTTGCGGCCCTTGGAGCTGCGCACCACCCTGACCGGCTTGCCTGCTTTCCAGTCTTTGGCCTCGGCCCCGTCCTTCTCGTTCACCGACGCGTTGCAGTTCAGAGCCAGAGCTCTGGGTCACACAGGCAAATGAGGATTGGGTCATTCAAATGATAATCAAATTGTGGATGGCAGTGAATAATCATGTCAAAACTCACTCATATGTTACAGACAGCTTAAACAGCAAATATGATATGTCCTACTTGAAATCATTTTGAATTATACTGAATACAATTAAAGGTGAATTGTTAGAACAGGTCATGATTGTTAAAAAAACAGCCAAACTAAGAGGCTCAAGAGGCAGAGACATGCAAAGCAAATAAGCCCAGCCTTCCACCTTCCACCCATTTCAACCACTATCACACACGTAGCGTTAATAGTGGCATGGGGAAAGTTGTGCTGGCCTGCCGAATACCTGTAGAAGACAGAGGTAACAGACCACACTTCACTGTAGCACAGATATGGAGACCAGGGGAGGTACACCAGCACCAGTGGGTGTTCTCTGTGCAGAGACTTACCTGTTCATATTGGTGAGCTTTTGATCACACGACTGTTCGGCTGTCCTCTTGTTGCCAGACAGGTCTCGTCCTCCTGAGCCGGTGTAGGTGAACTCGTTGCCATTATCCTGGGAACCAATTGAAAACCAGAATTTGCACAGTGACTTCTCATGTTTAAGGTGTTCACAACATGCCGTTAAAATCTAGTCAGTCAGACTTAATATTCCATTTAACATAAAAAAAAATATGTACATTATGGGCACATGTAGTAAAGGAAAAATGGAAGAGAGTCTATGTACCTGGTCATCTTCATAACCCCCTGCCAGCACTAGGGAGTAAGATCCATCGTTGCTCCTCCCATGGATCCCAGCAACATGTGGCCTGTGACAACCAGACTCACTCACCTGTACATACAAAACAGAGTGTTAATGTCAGAACAACCTACCAGGACCGACAGCCATCAGAACAAACACTAAGGGGTTTATTCAATCAAATCCACATTAGCCACCCACAAGACTCCTTTTGACATTGTCAAATTAAAATGACAAAATGTTTTTAGGGTATATTATGCAACAAAAAAATACTGCAGTTCTGGCTTTCCTCTTCAGCCTGTTGCAAACAGAAGAAGTGACTCACCTGGACCCTGAACTTCCAAATACTTCCAACGGGGACGCCAGGGACTGGGCCGTAGTGGTTTGAGGGTACAATGGTGCACTGCTTGCTGCGGCCGACACAAGCCATGCCCTGATAGGAGAAGAGGTTGTGTAAAAACACTTGGGTAAATACAGTTTACTAAACTAACAAAAAAGTTCAGAAGGGTAATTGGGTGTATGATGTCAAAAGGACCCATCATTACACCTATGCTATTTCACTAAGAGGTAGATCCACCCATCAACGTTCCTCAATGCGCTAACCTTTCCCCAGTCTCTCTGGCTGGTTGAGCTAGCGGACGCCATCTTGGATTTCTTCTTGCTGTCCTTGAGTTTCTCTCCTGCTAGGACCACTTCACTGGCATCGTTGCGGCACTCCGGACAATACCTAGATAAATACAGAGGTTAGAGCAAGCAGGGAACAGGACAACCAAACTAAAAGTATAAAGCCACTGCATGGCTCGTGTAGTGTTAATATGAGCATGGGGAAAGTTGTGCTGGTCTGCTGAATACATGTAGGAGAGAAGACAACTCCTCCAATGCAGAGGTAACAGACCACACTTCACTGTAGCACAGATATGGAGACCAGGGGGTGCAACACCAGCACCCGTGGGTGTTCTCTGTGCAGATATTTGTCTTTTCTTAAAGTCATTTGGACAGTACATCTACTCACGGTAGAAAGAAACTCAACTCAAATGAATAATGCTAAATTCAAATTGGCCAAATGAAAACATCAATCTCCAATTAGAAAAATGCTTCAAGTGCCATCTGAATCAAAGGCATGACTAAGACAGTCACATAAGCAGCTCTAGAAGCGGGCACTGGCCAGACAGACTGCCAGCCCAGACATTAGTACTGTACTATACTGACCAGTCGTCATCATCGGGGAGGCTGGTCAGCGGGGGGTTGAGGCAGTAGATGTGGAAGGCCATGTCACACTCGTCACACAGCAGCTGCTTGTCGGGGTCCTGCTTCACACCGCACACGTGGCAGTTGCACCAGCGGCAGTTCTTTTTGAGGTCATCTTTGCAGTGTTTGCACTCGGGTCCGTTCGACCCTGGAGTAAAGAACAGGAGCGAAGACAATGTCAGCCCTTTGACTTCAAATCAAAGTTTATTTGTCACATGTGTAGACCTTACAGTGAAATGCTTACTTACAGGCTCTAACCAACAGTGCAAAAAAAAAAAAAAAAAAAAAAAGTGTGTGTGTGTAGGTAAGTAAAGAAATAAAACTGTAAAGACACATTTGAAAATAACAGTAGCGAGGCTATATACAGACACCAGTTAGTCAGGCTTATTGAGGTAGCATGTACATGTAGGTATGGTTAAAGTGACTGACTATGCATATGATGAACAGAGTAGCAGTAGCATAAAAAGAGGAGTTGGCGGGTGGTGGGACACAATGCAGATAGCCCGGTTAGCCAATGTGCGGGAGCACTGGTTGGTCAGTCCAATTGAGGTAGTATGTACATGAATGTATAGTTAAAGTGACTATGTATGTGATAAACAGAGTAGCAGCAGCGTAAACATTAAGATGAGTACTGTAAACCCTACAGTAGGAGATGCATGTGCGTACTGCGAATATTTAAGATGAATAAAGTTAATATTCAGTGAAGAGTAATTAACACAATGCTTAGCATATCCACAAGTTTTCCCTTTCTGCAACACACATGATTTAGTGTTCTCTTTGTGACACTGTTTTGTGTTGGGGTTGATGGTCACGATACTGAATGTTATGGGTTGTTCTCATATCATTTGATAGTGATTGACGTCAGAGTCACTGAAGGCACAAGGACACACTGAATATTATAGTATTGATGACATTATGAACACTGTGATTCTGTAGCAGCTGGCAAAGTCACAGTCTATTGTTTTGACTTCGTACAAGCCTCTCAGGCCGATGTTTAGAGAACATTTGATACCGTCTGATTAGACCAGAACTCTCCAACCCTGTTTTTGGAGAGTTACCCTCCTGTACGTTTTTGCTCCAACCCCAGTTGTAACTAACATGATTCAGCTTATAAACCAGGTAATTATTAGAAATCAGGTGCACTTGATAAATGGTTGGAGTGAAACCCTACAGGATGGTAGCTCTCCAGGAACAGGGTTAGAAAGCCCTGTATTAGACTATAAAGGGCCTGTCTCCAAGAGGCCAGTAAGATATTCTCTATGCTTCTGAAGGGATTACCCTAAATTGTAGTCTTAAACTGGGTTCATCTTTGATTGATATTATCAACGACTGCTCTCCTATTTTTGGTTTGCCTGGAGATTCCAGTTACAACCAATGTATTGGATGAATCCACAATAGCAAACTAAATATGCTCAGTCAGCACTTTGTAAAAAACAGTGCAAGAATATTGATTTGTGCAGCCATCATAACTAACAATTCATTTCATCCTGCATCGCGAAGCTAGTCAACAATCCCAGTCTCTATGGTAACAATAGTATGTGTTGGTCGTTTTCTAACATCTGCCACCAACGTTGAACTATAGCCTGATTTCAGCCTGCAAAACATTTGCAAATCTGCATGTGCTTTACATGCACCCTCATCCTTCATGAAAACCAGGCTGATAAATGCACGGACCCTACACGAGAACAGACTAAACACGTAGGCAACTGTGTATTGAGTGTAAGTCAATTATTTACATCAGTGTATAAAATATGTGTTGCTACCTTAAAGTTCTATTTAGACTTATTTGTCAATAGTTCAATTACAAAAAAACGCAAACAATTTGCATTGATAGTGAGAGTATGAGTAATGGAGGGGATGGCTGCCGTTTTACGGGCTCCTAACCAACTTGTATTTTGTTAGTTTTTCCCGCCATTGTTCGTAACTTAAAGGGCGCCGTGGTGACTTGTGAGAATTCGGAGAAGAGTGAGTAAACCAACTACCATCCGTACTTTTTGCCAACTTGCAATGATTGGGAAAAAAAAACAGGACGATCTACAATTAAGACTATCCTACCAACGGGACATGAAAAAATAAAAGTAATACCTTATCTATCACCAAGTCGAGGCTGAACAACGACACGGATAATATAGTTGGCTAATAATATACAGTTTTTCGTGCATCAGCAGGACAGACCAGCTAAGTCTGGTAAGACGAGGGTCGGGGGCGTGTGTCTATTTGTCAATAACAGCTGGTGTGCGATGTCTAATATTAAAGAAGCTATACACCATCAAAATAAAGAAAGTTGCACACTACATATATACTCTCCCAACGATTTAATGTCATAAATATTTGAACCAGGTTATATAGACAAACAGTGTAATCAATAACAGTATTGAGGGGTGTGTCGTATTGATAAAGTTAATTAGTGACACTGTTAAAAAAGATTATATAATATATGGCATATTAAATATATTATTCTATTGTTATCACATAGAAACAATGGAATATTGTACATCATATTGGCATTAACATATTCAATTTCACAATGTTGTATTCCATTTTTGTTACATATAATAATGGTTCAAACTTGATATATAAACCTGAGCCTACTCAAACACTCTTGACACCTATCCCAAATGGAAACTACAAATGTGGCTCATGCGCACAGTGTAATAGCACCAAAAAAACATCCTCCTTTACACACCCACATACAGGTGGAAAGATCCCTGTGAGGGGTATCATCTCATGTAAGACCAAGGCAGTAATCTATCTCATCACCTGTTCATGTGGCAAAGCCTATGTAGGACAAACGAAGAGACAATTAAAGCAGCACATAGCTGAACACCGCAGCTCAAATCAGGTGTAAGAACATTGACTATCCAGTAGCAGCTCACTTTGTTGAGGCTAACCATCCTGTCTCCTACCTAAGATACACAGGCATTGAGCATGTTGCTCTACCGAGAAGAGGTGGTAACATTGAGATCCTACTACTACAGAGGCCTACTGGATATTCTATCTAAAAACACTGACCCCTAATGGTCTGAATATTGATTTTGATCTCAGGCCCTTTTTATGAACATTTGTTTCCATCATGAACAAGTCCTATATATTTAAAATAATTATTTTTACAGATTATTAAGTATATATCTAATGTTCCCCCTATTGATGGTGGTTGTTATATATCAAGTTTGAACCATTATTATATGTAACAAAAATGGAATACAAAATTGTGAAATTGAATATGTTAATGCCAATATGTACAATATTCCATTGTTTCTATGTGATAACAATAGAATAATATATTTAATATGCCATATACTATATCATATTTTTTAACAGTGTCACTAATTAATTGCAATTAACTTTATCAATACGACACACCCCTCACTACTGTTATTGATTGCACTGTTTGTCTATATAACCTGGTTCAAATATTTATGACATTACCCTGAGGAAGGCACAGTGATGCTGAAACGTTGGTAAATACCCATTCAATTGTTGGGAGAGTATATATGTAGTGTGCCACTTTGTTTTGATAGTGTATAGTTTATTTGCCGTTAGTCAGCACCTCCACACAAACTTCGTACTGGGTGTGCGCCAGCTCATGTTATCTTATCTAATATTAAAGAAGCCTCAAGATATCAATCGCTTGAAGTAGAATACCTCATGATAAGCTGTAGACCACACTATCGACCAAGAGTTCTCATCTATATTATTTGAAGCTGTCTGTTTACCACTGCAAACCGATGCTGGCACTAAGACCGCACTCAATTATCTGTATAAGGCCATAAGCGAACCCGAAAAAAATATCATCCAGAAGCGGCGCTCTTAGTAGCCAGGGACTTTAATGCAGGCAAACTTAAATCCACTTGACCTAATTTCTATCAGCATGCCACATGTTCAACTAGAGGGAGGAAGAAAATAAACTCTAGACCACCTTTACTCCACACACAAATGCATACAAAGCTCTCCCCCACCCTCCATTTGGCAAATCTGACCATAGTTCTATCCTCCTGATTCCTGCTTACAAAGAAAGTCCAGCAAGCGCCAGGACCGTCTCCTAAAGTTGATTCAGCTGCGGGATCAGGGCACCACCAATAGAGCTTGCTCAGGAATGGCAGCAGGCAGGTGTGAGTGCATCTGCACACACAGCGAGGCGAAGACTTTTGGAGGATGGCCTTGTGTCAAGAAGGGCAGCAAAGAAGCCACTTCTCTGCAGGAAAAACAGGGACAGACTGATATTCTGCAAAAGGTACAGGGACTGGACTGCTGAGGACTGATGAATCCCCTTTCCGATTGTTTGGGGCATCCGGAAAAAAAGCTTGTCCGGAGAAGATAAGGTGAGCGCTACCATCAGTCCTGTGTCATGCCAACAGTAAAGCATCCTGAGACCATTCATGTGTGGCGTTGCTTCTCAGCAAAGGGAGTGGGCTCACTCACAATTTTGCCTAAGAACACAGCCGTGAATAAAGAATGGTACCAACACATCCTCTAAGAGCAACTTCTCCCAACCATCCAGGAACAGTTTGGTGACAAACAATTTCCAGCATGATGGAGCACCTTGCCATAAGGCAACAGTGATAACTAAGTGTCTCGGGGAACAACACATCGATATTTTGGGTCCATGGCCAGGAAACTCCAGACCTTAATCCCATTGAGAACTTGTGGTCAATCCTAAGAGGCGGGTGGACAAACAAAAACCCACAAATTCTGACAAACTCCAAGCATTGATTATGCAAGAATGGGCTGCCATCAGTCAGGATGTGGCCCAGAAGTTAATTGACAGCATGCCAGGGCGGATTGCAGAAGTCTTGAAAAAGAAGGGTCAACACTGCAAATATTGCACATGTGACAAATAAAATTGGATTTGATTGCTAACATGTGGTTCTGATAAGCCTCATCCAATAACTATCCTACTGTGTACGTGATTTCAGTTGCCTCAAAAGCTCATCTGGGTGTATTCATTAGTCAGATTCTGGTGCAAAACGTTTAGCACTGTAGCAAAACGAAAACAAGTTAATGGACAAATGTAGGTAGGTCCCTTTGGGGACGGCAGGTAGCCTAGTGGTTAGAGCATTGGGCCAGTAACCGAAAGGTTGCTAGATCAAATCCCAGAGCTGACAAGGTAAAAAAATAACTGTTGTGCCACTGAACAAGGCAGTTAACCCACTGTTCCTAGGCTGTCACTGTAAATAAGAATTTGCTCTTAACTGACTTGCCTAGTTAAAAAAATGTCAAGTATAGTTTTGTTCCGTTTGCTTTCTAGTGAATACACCCGATGAAACCCAGCCAAACAGCTCCAACTTACTTTTCAATGGACTGTCAGATCCCACTCCAGATCCATCCAATGCTCCAGGCTCCTCAATTTTGTAAATCTCAGTCAAGAACATGATCCTACAGTCGTTCAGGGAGTCACCGGCATCCCTGAAATAAAACACAAGCTTTTAGGATACCCGTCACGTTCCTACAGTACAAACAAAATGCTATACATGGCCAATGGAAAACTCTGACGTCAACATAATACAAAAGTGCAATCTATACCGTGTAGATAATATATAACAAGTAACCAATAGAAACACACTATTCAATTATGCTATGAGAGACAATGTACTCTACCGCCATAACTATCATGTTATGATCTTTTTGTTTATTAAAGCAGAGACAAACAGGACCAATTATTACCCGAGCAGTATTTTGGCATAGATCTCATGCAGGGTGCGCGTCTCCCTCTTCCTCTGGATCTGGGCATCGTACCAGTAGCCACGCTCCTTGGGTTCGTCGGGGTTGAAGTTGACCATGACCACCATGCCCGCCTCCAGCTGGTGCCACTGGTAGACTGTGCGGGCACGCGGGCGCACATCCTTGGAATGCAGCGGCACCACACCATTCTCTGGGTAGCTAGAGAGACCACAGAGGCAGTGTCAGTATTCAGCTCAGACGCACACGGCAGGTGCTTCCTACATAAATGGGGATTTTGTAAGATGATTGACATATCTGAAAGAACAGAAGAAGCTCAAAGTAGTGTTTGAATTCTGAGGGACTTGACTGCTGGGGGCACATTTGAGTAACTCAAAACGTTAATTTCAATGTTCCTCCGGTTTTTACACACTGGCAGGCAAAACAATGTGGCATGGCAATGTACAAATTATCAAGCACATATTTGTAATTTGTTTGTCAATTGCCGTGTCCTGGAATTGTATACATTTATTTTTTGCATAGACTTATCAGGAAATAAATGAATGTTTAAGCCCCACTAGGAACAAGGTGTTCTGCAACAGATACGGAAACCAAGTGGCACACTGTGGTATTGACAGCATGTTGTCAAAAAAAATGGGTGCATCCCAATAATATCTTGTGTCCCCTGAAGCAGGGCTTGAAGTTAACTTTTTTAGCCACTGGTTCTTTAGACAAGTAGGACAGGTATATTTTACTTGTCCAAAATATTTTTATACAAAAAAGTCTAACACCATTTTTACATCATTGTATGACACAAGGAACCACTTCACAAAATAAAATTGCATTACTATATTTTTTACCAGAGAATCAGACAAATGTAGGCTACACCCTTCCTATTGGCTTCTTTACATATTCAAGCATGTTTCAAATACTCTCCTGGGGGATGGTTGGCCACACTTGGTAGCCTATAAAATACTGCAATATTACAACTAAATACGTCTTATGTCTTTATAAAATAATTCCCTTTAGGGATCGAAATTAAGCATGTCCCGTCATCCAAAATGCAACTAGCAGAAACCATTGTTCTCAAACGCAAACACCAGCAGTTCCACGTGACCAATGAAAATATTTATTCAAAATTAAAAGAGATCTAAAGATGTATCAACTAGCATGGGTTACTAATATAATGGCTTTGGCTGCTGGACAATACAATAAAGTTGATTTGGAAACCAATAGAACATGAGAAAAATGCTGGTTTCAATGGCATATTAACTGTTCATAAAATAATTCCCTCACTTTCAGTCATATTTTGACTAGGCTACTTTGAAACAAGGTAAGACATGCTTTATAAAATGACAAAATTAAGTTGAAACAATTAAATAGTTTCAAAATGCTGATCGCCTTCACTCAGATTCAAGGTGGGTGATGCGCTGTGTGTGTGTGTGTGTGTGTGTAACAGGCACTGTCCATATAATCTGAACGAACCGTATGTCGCCCGGAATTAAGCCTTCAGACATTAATGTAAATTACCTTTCATTAGATTTGTGAAACATGACTTTCCTATAGGCATATTAGTGTAACTTTGAAAAGAAAGTCTCATTTAAGTCTGGCTACATTTCCAAGCGCCTCCCTCATGTCTGCATTTGTTTTGACATGAGGCTGTAGCCAATATGCATATCACCTACAATTTGTCCTGTGGGCTTTTTTTTTTTTTTTAATACATGTAGGCCTACATGAAAAACAGATTTGAATATTATTCCAATGTTGGCTCTCTGATCCAATTCTGATATAATAAATTTGATATTGTGCAATGATTAACTTATTTTTTATAGTTCTCACTTGTCCATTTGTACTTAAATCTATATTGTCATCCAACAAAATATATATCTTTTGTTTAAATGTCCCAGACAAGAGTTAATGTTGAGCCCTGTGAAGTGTGCACCCGTTCACTACTTCACAAAATCTAAAAGCATTAGATGGGTGGAGACCTGGGCTAGAGAGAGTATCACAATATTTCTTAGACTAGTAATTTCCTTTAAATAGCCAATAAAATTTCCCCATTGGTCCACCTCTTTCCTAAACGGCAATAAGTTCCACATGAATACGTCTGTTTTCTATACATGTTTGCGGAGGGTACCAGTCACCAGTGAGGCATGACATATCCATCCGATCTTTAAAATATGGAATACTTGATAAAGTGCTCACTCTTCATATTTGACGTGGTAGTGAATAACTTCCTCTTCGCTGGGTTTAGTGTCAGAGCCCTCCTCTCCAGATGTCTTTGTAACGTTCACAATTTGGGCCTCAAACCAGGCCCCCATGTTCAAGTCTCTGGCATCAACAAATTCGTTAATCTGGGGGGGAAATTACACAAAGTTGATATTGACAATGCTGAATTAACATTTTTTTTAATTTGAAGTTTACAAAACACAAGTTAAGACTAGCTATTATATTCAACCCTAATTCAAGAACTCCAAAATATTAACCCAAATGCCATTTCTGATTTTAAGTTAAAAGCATAATTTCACCCCATCAAATGATACCAGTACAGCAAATACTAGGGCTTTTTAGAGATCCGCCCTGTGTTTACCTTGTAACAGCCAAAGCCAGGGTCGACCAGGTCTGGCAAGTCGGTTTGGGTGGAGGTGCCAGCTGCTTGCACCTCGGCCTCCCCATGGGTGGAGCTCTTGTCGGACTCACTCTGCGCCGAGCCACAGCCAGAGTCAGAGTCAGACAGCTCGGCCTCTTTGTCCTTGCTTTTGAGGACAGCAGCAGGGGGCGCGGCCTGTCTAACAAGCAGCTGCACTATGTCGTTCAAACCCACGTTGTAATCAAAGATTGTGTGGCCGTCCTCCATCTGGGACCAGAAACAGAACATATTCATTCAGACATGATTACTAAGGACCCCAGCAACACTGTTGTAACTGAATTAAACAGAAAAGTATCCATCTGCCCCACCTGCTTGCCCCGGTAGAAAAGCCTCTGCCTCTCTGGGTCAACCTTAAAGAGTTCCAAGATCTTGAGGCGCAGCTCGTCCACCTTGGTAAGTTTGGACAGAGAGTCAATCCGATGGGTCTCCTTGCCATCCATGGTGCGCACTTGAATCCACATCGCAGCTGCCCTGTGCAAAAGGGAGTCAAAATGTGGGTTAATGGCAGCATTGCATCGTCTGAGCTTCAAACGCAGCATCATTCAATGTTTCTCCCACTTCTTTCCTTCGAGTATTACCGTGCCAACTATTGATCAAGTGGAGCAATCATTCATTATGTCCTTGAAGAAATACTCCCCGAAATCATTTCAAATCCCATTCAATGACCAGGGCAACATTCAACAAACATGGCATGCTGACTTCAACAGTGCGGGAAACTGGGTTAGTAAGCCACTCCTACCCTTTTAAATGCAGCTATTGCGACCCCATCCTGGCGCGAAGGCAGCGCTTGTATCAAACAACGTGGCTTCGCTTCCTGACAATGTTCCAAGCGCACATATTTTACCGTCTCGAAACTTGAATATAATTGCTGTAGACAGTATGAAATATATATAATATTTAATATAATTGGTTTTAGTTTACATTAGCTAGCGAAGCTTTGTGTTCAGTTGGGAGGAGGCTGGTTGTCTGGTTTCTCTCGGGTCAGCTGGGATGATCTACACATTGTTGTGGCAGTAACTACTACTGTTACTATACTTGACCAGTTACTTAGACCTGCTAACGTTGGCTGGCTAGCTTGCTACACAAACGAATCATTAAACAATATTGGGAAACAATTGACATGCAGCTAGCTATTTAAATTGACTAACTCAAAATCAGGGAATTTAATGTAATAATTAGCTAGCTATGATTTCAAGAAAGCGCGCTATTGTTTTCTCGGCTTGTGGATAAGTAAACGCTAACTAACATTAAATAAACAAGATCAGTAATATTCAGCCGTCGTAAACAAACATTTTTGCAATAGCTAACGTAACGTTAAGTAAGCATCTTAGTGAGTTAGAACTGACTAGCTAAGAAGTCATACTAACGTTCGTTAACAGCTAATGTAATGGATAGCCATTTAAATGTTGATGCTAACGCTAACACCCACCATAGTAACAAATGGTACACCGATAGGAAGGTGAAATCGACATTGACAGCACACCACGTTACATTAGCCTAGCTAGCTAGTTAACTACAGCTACAACATCAACTAATACGTTGGGAGTTGCTATAACTAGCTAACCAATGGAAAGATTATCGTTACATTGATCACACTGGACACTTACACCTAGCTTGTGAGTTACCATGCAAACTGTCGAGCGAAATTAGAAAATGTAGAATTCACTACCAAAAGTTTACTGGTTAGAATGAGGCATTCACTGTACCAAGTTAGCAACTTTCAAACACCAAACTTGCCATAGAAGAAACATTACGTTACCTGTTGTTGTTTTGTTTCTTCTTACAAATGCAAATAATTATATGACGTTTATTAAAACGTAATCCTATACTACTTCTAGATCAAATTCACAACTCTCCTGTAGACTGTTTTTAGAGGACTCAATCAATAAGACTCTTCAACATTGAATGTCGCCGCTTTCTTTCCGCTATTGGCTATTACCTTTCTGAATTTCTCTCTGATGGGCTGTAATTGCTGTCAATCAAAACTGTGACCGGGGCTTAGCCTCAGCCCGCGAAACTAAGGTCTCGCTGGCCTTCCCTCTTCCGAGAATTTGGCGCGAGTTTGTGTAAATTGACAGTACAATCAAACACAGAAGCAGAACTATGTTCTACAAACTTTTAGCACAACTTTAGGCCTGTGAGAAGACATATCGACACCAAACGTGAGATACATTTGACAAAAAAATGCACCGTGTGATTTCTTCACACTGAAAAAACGACGTTCTCATTGCAAACTTGATGGTCACAGCCATGTCCTGCCAGAGCTTGATGTTGTGCATCCAGTGTTCCTGTCTTGTTGTTCAGTTTGGCGGGAGAATATCATGCCAATTGTGAACAAAGTAACATCAAACTCCGTTTTTTGTTCACAGTTCACGGAAAACCTCCTGATGCCCTAAATAATGTTTTATATTCATGCATCTCCTCCAACCCAGCACCAAAACTATTCATTCCTTGTTTTAAAGGACAGCACCCTGCTTCAAACGCCATTGTTCATCTTAACACAACAGCGCGATAGCATTGGTTCTTCTATGGATTTTATATGGCGGTTGGTAACCAATTTTAAAATGCATTTACCATCAACAACTGGACTGGTGTGTGTGAACCAAAGACGAGGAAGGTTTAAAAAAAAATCCTACCCATTATTCTCATCTCCCTAAGGAAACAAAATACATAATTAAATACTACATCCCTGAAGATTTTCTCAGCAGTTCACTTCAACACCATTACTTAGTTCTAATAACACACTCTCCCTTTCCCTCCCATATTGCTGCCACTGAAATACAATATGTTCCATTGTCTCCACGTTGATCACACCTCACTGCTGTTGAGCTTTGATGTGTCCCGGTCTCAACCTAATGGCACTTTCCTCCCTTCTCTCTCTACCTGAGAACCTCCTTGCCTCCACCTTTTCCTGAATCATTTATACAGGTGTCTTACCTTTCCCACAAGACTTGCCATTTGTTTTTAAACACTGTTTTTAAATATCTTGTCTGCTCCGAGACACAAATGAATTTAAGCTCATTAGTGCTGCACAGGAGTCAGACTACCCTGTGTGGCCTCACCTCCACCCACTCTGCAGCCAAAAGTATGGTCAGCAACTCCATTGTGTAAACATAAATTATACTTTGCTCTTTTTGTCACTGCCGCCTTTAACTCAGGATGACATCATTGGTTCAGTCTAACCATGCACTTATATCCTGTCCAAGTCGTAAAGTTTCTTATTTTTTTGGTCTTATGGTGAGTTTACTTGAACTTTAACCCCTCTTGTCCAATTATTTTGCAATGTACAACTGTTTCACAAGTGATTGGTGTTAATCATTTAATCATCAGCAGCAGCAGCAGCAGAGAAACCCATACAAAAAATAAGCAGAGATGAATATTCAAAATCTTTGTGAGGGGAATCCGTATTACTGTGCTTGCTACTCTATCTAGAGGCCACGAGCAAGAAAGCATCAAAATGCATTTGGCTTCAAAATATTATTTAATAAAACTCTCAATTAATTTGATTCCTATTACCATTACTTCAGAATAATGAAAGAATATAAAATCAATAAATACTCCTTTTATTGACAAATAAAAACTTAAGCTTTTCTTTACAGCAACAAATAATCTTCAAAGTATGTGACAGAAAATGAATGATGCTCCGCATCTAACAAAAAATAGACATAAATATGAGAGAAGTGCTATAGCAGCCATAATGATCCTTGTGAAATGCAAATCAGCAGCGTTGTTTGCCTCAAAATTCAGGAAAAAGAGATGTGGATCAAACCACAATTTAGGAGAGTGTAAGGCTAAGCATTTTGAACGGTTCTGGGTCTGTAAACCGTCTGGCACCTTGTCCGGCAGACCCTACGGCAGCGTCCCCTGCTACAGACTCTTCCACAGAACCTCCGAGGAGCATGTCCCTCAAGGTTGGATTCGGACTCAACCTATACAAGTAGAAACAAGGAATGTTTAAATTCATAGTGTTCAATACACATAGTAGGTAAATTTGGCTCAATTCACAGTTGTTTCAGAGTCCCACAATAAGAGCTAATGTTCTCTGGGTGTCACTGAGTGGACTGATACCCAATGGCATTGATCCACAATCCATAGGTAATTGCCCCCAATGCAATTTTAAAGTCTAATACATCCGGTGTGATTTCAACAGATTTTTGACAAATTAACAAATTATTGTCTTTTGTTGATTTTATATAACAACATTCCAACCTCGTTTAGCATGATCTATTCAATTATGGCACAATTATACTATTTGTATTAATTTGCATCACTGTCAATTCCAAACTTTTATTTTGAAGGCTAACCGCAAGGTCCATTATTGTGGCTAATCCTTAATGTGGCTAGCTTCACATAGATGGGTCCGACCACCATTAATCAAATAAGAACTGTCTTATAAATTAGGGTTATTTTAGATGATGACACCTAGCTATATAGTTAGGTAGCTAACTATAGCTACTGAAACAGATTATTTCGTTTTGCTGTTTTGGGGGAAGGACATTGTTTGCATCCATCAGCTAACTGGCTTTTTTTTTATGACCAGCACTGTAGGCGCGCAAGACAACTTTACCAGCATCATAGCATACGTATCGATGAATCGTTGTGACATATGAAATACGAGTGATAGTATAATCATGTGTAATAACTACGTTAAACATTTATTTATATTTTTATTAATTCAAAATACAAATCAACAATTTATATTGTTACATCATTCAAAACAGAATGCAGGTATTAACGTGAAAATACTAAAACATACAAAGATTATCAATGCAGTGATAAAAAAAATTAAAAAAAATAAAACATTTTTTTTAGTGCAATTGTACTCACTCTGAAAAAATCTTATTATAATGATTCAGGAAGATGTTATTCTTGTTGTTATTCATTAGGGTTAATGTTTTAATAAGATAGTTAAATTCAATCAAAAATATGTGTAATTTTGGTGTAGAATTTTGGTATTTTTGTTTGTGTATAAAGTATTTGGCAACAAGAATAAAAAAAAATCACAATAATTTCAATGGTCTTGTTATCATTACAATAGTAACATATTACATCTTTCATGTCAAAAACATGAGTAGTGTTCATAATGGTAAATAAGTATTTTGCAAGGTTTTCCCAAAATTCTGACACAAATTTACATTCAAAAAAACAAATGAGACAGATTTTCACCTTCTTTTTCACAGAAAACGCAGATATCATCAATAGCCATGAATTTGGATAACATAGAATTACATGGATATGTCTTATGTAAAACTTTAAAGTGCACTTCCTTAATTTTGTTTGGTATACAATATTTGTAAGTCCTTAACCATGCATTTTTCCAGACAATGTCAGGAATAAGCATGTTCCAGAAAGATTTTCCTCTCGTGTAAGTTTATTTTGTGAATGAAGATATTGTCTTATATATTTATTACAACAAGATTTCTCAAGTAAACCCACGCCTTCCAATCTGAGTTCTGGATAAGCTTTGTGATCATTACCAAAGCTAAAATTAGTTTTTATTAGTGTAGTTAGCCCACTGGGAACGGCTTTGACCACAGAATTAAACTCTCTGAAAGGTATTGGGAAGTCTTTCAATGTTATTAATTGTTCATATGTAAGCATATTACCCCTGTTGTCGAAAACTACGTAAAAAAATGTATGAATTAAATTATTATGTGACGTGCAGTCCTATCCAGGTCCTGATTGGTCAACAAGCTTATTTGACACGTCAAACGGAATTCTCAGATCAACCCTACTCCAGTGAAACGCTCTGAATTAACGAAGGGACAATCTGACAATGCTCTGAATTAACGAAGGGACAATCTGACAACGCTCTGAATTAACGAAGGGACAATCTGACAACGCTCTGAATTGACGAAGGGACAATCTGACAACGCTCTAAATTAACGAAGGGACAATCTAACAAATGCTCTGAATTTACGATGGGACAATCTGACAAACGCTCTGAATTTACGATGGGACAATCTGACAAACGCTCTGAATTTACGAAGGGACAATCTGACAAACGCTCTGAATTTACGAAGGGCCAGAGCGCACTCTGAGCGAATTCACGAACATACCCTCTGTGTGAACTATCATTGGTCTCGTCGCCATGACTACGAAAGGCTAGCTTGACTGGAGCTAACTCTATGCTAACTGACTTTTATAAATGAATTTAAACTATCAAAACATCATAAAAAAACACTGACTCGCTGACCAGGCAGGTTAGCCCGAGAGTGAGAGCGCATGAAGCAACCACAGGAGCTAGGGGCTTCCTCTGCGGCCGAAACAAGCGCAATACCCCTTGACTATAAATACTGTAAATTATTACAAAATGGCAATTAAACTACCATGTGGCTGAAATTCTCCCACATTTCAAGTTGCCGACACATTGAGCCCAAATGTAAGCAAAAAACGGTACTATTAATACAGAAACTATTTCACTTTTTCTTTGATGTTACAGACAAACTAGGACCAACAATAGCAGCCTGCCTCTGACTTTATCAGAAACTTGCCCATACTGGTATATAAATATATATTTATATAATACCAACCAACCTCTTTTGACCTTGGGGGGTTTATTTATTTAAGGCATTATACTCTCATTGTACTATGGTAACGCACAATTAATAAAGATGTAACCATATGATCATATTTGGTCCCATTTATAATAATTGTGTGTTACCATGGTAGAATGAAGGTTAAAACCATGGTATTTCCATGATCCACATCTATACCATGGTATAAAGGATGCAATATTATGGTATTAATTAGGTGCATGGCAGTACCATCATACTTAAAAGATAAAATCATGGTACATTTTCATGACTGAGATTTATACCATGTTGTAAGTGAAAGTACCATAGTAGTACCATGGTATGAATGAAAGCACCATAGTAGTACCATGGTATATTTTTGTAAGGGTAACAGGGTGAGGTGACAAAGTAGCCAGTAGTGGTTGTAGTTCTGAGGCCTGACCAGGTTGCAAAGCTAACTTGTCATTCTGGGCAAGCTGCAGCGACAAGGGCAGTATCCTTCCTGTATGACCGGGAAGGTATTTAGGGCTGTGTGGCGATCTGTTTCCATTTCTACAACAGTTGGGGGCAGGCACTCAGCAGATGCAGCTTACATTCCAACAAGACCCATTGACTAACTGGAATGTTCTCTCAGCCTGAATGATGCTGGGGATACTCCAGTAGTGGAATGGTTGGTTGTCTGGTTGTGAAGGAGAGTCTGTGAAAGGGATGTCACAAACAGACCTGCCCTTAGATCTTTCCAAAGTCTAATTGACCTGCGGGTGGAGTTTTCTATGTTGAATGAGGCCAAAAGTCCTGCAGGTCACGTCCTACATATTCCTTTATATTCCTTTGGAAGTCGGGTAGGATGATTATTTGACCGTTATTTACTGTGGGTTAGTTGGCTGTGATTATGGTCTGGGGCAGGCTCAGCAGGAGATGAGGAGAGTTACAGAACCTGTGAGGGTGACCTCAGGTTACCTAGAAGTTACTTAGAGTTTACGTCATAGATTATGAATATGAAGCGTTGGTTATGAGCACAGCTCCACACACATATACATTTGAAGATGATCTCTAGGCTTTGATGGAAAGTAGAGGTGTTGGAGGTGGTGGAACTGATCAAGCATGGTGCACAAAGAGGACTATCTCCCAGTCAATCCCCAGCCACCATGTACTGTCCTGCAATACTTAGTTTGAAATGAGACACCTTCGGTCATTCATAACACATCCACTTAATTTAAAGTCAGACCCCTTTGGTCATTTATAGCACAAAAATATAAATGCAACATGCAACTATTTCAACGATTTTACTGAGTAACAGTTCATATAAGGAAATCAGTCAATTGAAATAAATAAATTAGGCCCTAATATATGGATTTCACATGACTGGGAATAAAGATATGCATCTGTTGGTCACAGATACTTTAACAAAAAGGTAGGGGCGTGGATCAGAAAACCAGTCAGTATCTGGTTTTCCATTTGCCTCATTTGCCTCATGCAGCGCGACACCTCCTTCGCATAGAGTTGATCAGGCTGTTGATTGTGGCCTGTAGAACGTCGTTCCACTCCTCTTCAAGTTGCTGGATATTGGTGGGAACTGGAGCACCCTGTTGTACACGTTGATCCAGAGCCTCCCAAACAGGCTCAATGGGTGACATGTCTGGTGATTCTGCAGGTCGTGGAAGAACTGGGACATTTTCAGCTTCCAGGAATTGTGTACAGATCCTTGCGACACGGGGCCGTGCATTATCATGCTGAAACATGACAATGGGCCTCATGATCTCGTTACAGTAGTGCATTCAAATTGTCATGTAATTATGTTCATTGTCCGTAGCTTATGCCTGCCCATACCATAACCCCACTGCCACCATGGGGCACTCTGTTCACAATGTTGACATCAACTCGCCCACACGACGCCATACATGCTGTCTACCATCTGGCCGATACAATTGAACCTGGGATTCATCCGTGAAGAGCACACTTCTCCAGCGTGCCAGTGGCCATCGAAGAGAAATATTTGAGAGAAATAAGCTTTTTGTGCGTATGGAACATTTCTGGGATCTTTTATTTCATGGGACCAACACTTAACATGTTGTGTTTAATGATGTAAACAAAAATGTATTAACACTTAGGGAATTATCACTAACTGCTAAAACAAATAAACATGAAAGACATGTTTAAACCACACTTTATTTTATTTCCACATTTTTAAAACAATAAAAATACATTAAGTTTCAAAAAGTCCAGCAATGCAATTACATTGAACATTACACAGGGCTGTAAATAGTGTAGCTTGTCACTGAGCTGGCGGACGAATGATTCTTTCCTCTCTACCTGCTGGAGGTAATGCATGTTGGTTCCAACCTTAAAAGTAACAACAGAGGTTTAGTAATATTATGAAGTGTCACAGGTTCTGTTTTATTTGAGTGTTGTTTCCTTAGGTTACCGCTGGAGGGCGACCTTACCTTGTTTTCTAGTTTCCAGGTTACCCTGATTATTTCTTATTGGTTTCACCTGTGTTTAATTACCTTCTCTGTTCACCTGGTTGCCTGGTTATTTAGGTTCCTCAGTTGGCCTGAATCGTTGCTATGGTCTCCTGTGTTGTTATTGTGCTCTTGTTCTTTTGCCTTGTTCCTTTGAAGACTCTATGTAAAGGTTCTGGATGTACCTCTGAGCTTGGATTGGAGTTTGTACAAGCACTGTTGTCACAATGATGCAGAATGCATTTTGATGAAATGTTTACACTTTGAAACAGCTCTCCTGTATTTTACTGTTGGTCTACTTTCTCCCACATTCATACAGTGAGTCACTAATAAAATGATGTTGGTGCGACTTCTGTGGGCTGTGTGTGAGTGATTTCATAGAAAGTATCCGTCGATAATGTTATAGATACTGGTTGGGTATATCCATGTTTTTATTTTATCCAAAATGGCCAACGGGTTATATGTCAATGTGATGTGTCTAATGAGGTGTTACCCAGTCTGACACAGTAACAACACAGGCTCATGGTAGTTCCATCACTTTATTCATGAAACATTAAACTGAAGTACTGTTGAATTAAATGTATTCCTATGCAGAACTGCTCCTTCTGAACAGTACCTAGATGGTAGAGTCAGAGCCTCTCATTGGCCAATACATAACATCAGCAATCTAGAGTTTGTATTCTGTACATCATTGCTCCCCCTCTGCCTCAGCCCAGAGCACACTCCGATGGTGAGACTAGGGGTGCATCTCAATTGGTTCCTCCTGGCGTCCTCTCTCCTTGCCACCTTCTCAAAACACATTGGAGGAGAAAGCCAGAAGTCCCGCCCCTCTGACTTTCTCCAATGGGTTTTGAGAAGGAGGTGAGGGCAATTGAGATTCTCCCATGTTTTCCACATGTTGGGAGCATTATTTAATGGGACAAGCACACATTTTTCTCCAAATGTGTTTGTTGTATTCTGCTCAGATTATGGTTTGCATCACAAATGGCACCCTATTCCCTTTATAATGCACTATTTTTGACCAGGGTCTGGAAGAGATGCACCTGTTTTCTCTTCTATGTATAGGCCTTTCATCAAAAAGATGTGTTCACCTACTGTCAACTCTCCTCCATCCTCTTTCGCCTCCTTCTGAAAAAGGTAAAAGTTAATCGCGGAGAGTGATCCTGGATATCACGAACGGGGAGAAAGAGGGGTAAAAAGTACAAAAAATCTAACAAAAAAAGGCTTTCTTGAAGTGAGATGGTCCTTCTCCACTCTCATGTCATGAGGAGAATTATGCTGGTAACCTTTATTTAACTAGGCAAGTCAGTTAAGAACAAATTCTTATTTACAATGATGGCCTACAAAATAAAGTGATCATAACAAATTAATTTAGTTGTGCAAGACATTTTATGGACGTGTGCATGTTTTTCTCCTCTGACAAAACAAAAGCTGATTCAAAGGGTTGAGGCAGATTTCACAACTATTTCGCGGTAGGATACACATAGTATCCTCGAGGAAAGGTGGCAATCGAGGAGGGGAGGACACAATTCTGTTTGTCTACTAACGAATTGACACACTCTTTGAGAATGGAGGAGAGAGGACTGAGGACGGTATTTTTCCCAAACGAGAAAACCGAAATTGATTTCCCCGGCATAGAGACTATCTTTGAGAACTTTTTCTGAATGACGAAAGAACCTCCAGAAACCTACATTTCAACTGTTAGTTTATGTGTGTGTCATCCACCCTAGAATCTCAGCTTTTTTTATGCTGAAGAATATCTAGGTAGGTAGAATGCGGGTGGTTTAATGCGTGCACTCAAATGCAGTATTTTCTGAAGATAAAGTATTACGGACTGAGTTGTAATAATATTTCAAACAGAATGTATTTATAGTCTGAAACTTTGAGCTCATTTAGTGTTCAACAGATCATTGTAAAAATCAGACGAATCAAATTATATTTGTCACATGCGCCCAATACAACAGGTGAAATGCTTACTTACAAGCCCTTAACCAACAATGCAGTTTTAAGAAAATATATACAAAAAAATAAAATAATAACGAGTCAATGTGCGGGGGTATAGGTTAGTCGAGGTAATATGTACATGTAGGTTAGGATAAAGTGACTACATAGATGATAAACAGCGAGTAGCAGGCGTGTAGAGATCAAAGCAGCAATGACCCACAACGTTGAATAGTTCATTTTGACATTGTGCATTAGACCATCCATACCACAGATAATAAGTAGTAGTGGATGTGTGCAGTTTGTTATGCCCTCAAGCATTTGAGTGGGTTAATTACACAGTTTTGTGAGGTCCACAGCGTCCATGGTAGAAACATTAAGACACAATGGTATTTTTAGTCTGATTAAGCTACAGTGTGGAAATTCTTACTATAATTTTGTTCAATCATAATTTATCCAATTGATTTAGCTATATGTTGACAAATTAGAGAACATTAATAGAGACGTGACTGAGATACTGTATAGGAACTTGAAGCACCATAGACTGTTTTGTCAGTGCTGATTTGGAGGTTGGACTCGTTTCCAGCAAGCAGACATGTCATTCCGATGTCATGCTGTGTCCTTTTTAGTTAGCAAGCTAACCAATGTGTACCCTCTGTAAAAATGATTTGAATTGTGCGTAACGCGAATTTATAACACATTTCCATTTACCCCTTGTTGGTAATAGCATTATGTTACGAGTTGGAAGCGCAGTGGCCTGGTAAGTGGGGGTAACAATATTTTCGGAAGCTCAACCTTTATCTAACAGTAACAATCTGGGCATGAGGACAGTGTCTGTCTCTGCTATATTGACATAACTAGCTAGCAATGTTGACCACAATGCTAAGCTAGATAAGTCAATCAATGAATGATGCATACATTAACAGCAATAGTTAGTTGATGACAATGCTGTCCTGGCTTGCTAACGTTGGCTTAGTTAAGTTGCTTGTTGCCTAAAAGGTTGTTATTACGCTTGATGATGTTCAAGAAGGTAACGCTAACAGTTAGCTAGACATTAGCTTGGTGATATCAAGTGGCCAACTCGATTGGGTGTGGGTTGGGTAGTTGGGTAGTTATCTGCGAAACAAAAGGTTGACATTGTAAGTTAAAATTGCATTTTAGTTAACGATGCATTTTAGCTAACCAACGTTACTGTATTTAGCCAGGCAGATGTGCAGCTACTGTAGCTAACTAACGTTATTTGTTCGCCGTTCAATCAACACTATCATGCAGTTGTCGTTCATCATGTTGCACTGTACAGTATACGATCGATCGTTCTACTCATCACACCTAACAGATGTCTGCAGAAGGTACAGTGTTAAAGTTGCTTGTGGGTCTAAATCCCGGACACGTTCTCTCCATGTCTCTGTCCTGTCAGCATGGCCTGCAGAAACCTGGTCTCCCCCAACATGGGGGTGAGGTTCAGGATGCCCTTACAAAAGCTGCACCCTCTGTCTCGTGCCATCCACCACCGGTACAACGCCAGTGCCACCCCCCCGCACCGCTCGGCAGCCCGCCACTTCACCTCCATGTCCCGGCTGCCCATGCAGCCCCCCAAGCCTCTCCCGGGCGGTCACGGCGGCTGGCGCTACCAGCAGCACCGCAACTTCTGGCTGCTCCGCCTGGCCTCCAGGCTGCTCAAGCTCCGGTACATTGTGCTGGGCTCAGCAGTGGGAGGCGGGTACACCGCTAAAAAGGTACAGTACATTTGAGGGAGAGAGAGTTGAATGGTAACGGCCAGTTTCCCAGACACATATAACCGGAGCCAGGTTACTGCCCCATAATGTTGGTCGAAAGAATCTGTTGTACTTGTATCATGTACTTGTCTGTTAGACTTAAGACACATGATACAAGTACATCTCACATCTAAATACCAGTTGGCACTCTGATCTCTAATTGTCTGGACCTGCTTGGTAAGAGCAGTGAGAGTAACAAACACACAGAAAGTGGTTTACTACCATTCACACTGTGCTTAAGCGATATTGGCTTTGAGTGCTGCTTTTCTAATCCTAATGTACGAGTCGCCCTACTTACCTCCACTCCCAGTGGAACAGAGGTGACTTGCTCTACATTTGATTGGCGCTCTGCTAGGGTGTGTGTTTATGCCAGACTGCCAGCACAGATGAGTTTCCCGTATAAGCTGGTTATCTCAAAACACTTTCACTATATGGACCAGGTTTACATATGATTCTGTTGAAGTTGATCATGTATAGGCTAGATGTGTCTAGACTCCCCTCACACCTCTGTTTTTAACACAGACTGGGGCGGCAGGTAGCCTAGTGGTTAGAACTTTGGACTAGTAACCGAAAGGTTGCAAGATCGAATCACCTTAGCTGACAAGGTTAAAGCTCTGTCGTTCTGCCCCTGAACAAGGCAGTTAACCCACTGTTCCTAGGCTGTCATTGAAAATATGAATTTGTTCTTAACTGACTTGCCTAGTTAAATAATGGTAAAACAAATATATACAAGATAGATAAAAACGACCCTTGCGTTTTCCTCTAAGAGTTAACCTTTCATGTCACTTAGAATGGGAAATGCAGTGCATTCGGAAAGTATTCAGACCCCTTGACTTTTTTCACATTTTGCTACGTTAGTATTATTCTAAAATGGATTTAAAAAATGTTTTCCCTCAATCTACACGCTATACCCCATAATGACAAAGCAAAAACAGGTTTTTATACATTTTTATAAAATTAAACAGAAATACCTTATTAACATAAGTATTCCGACCCTTTTCTATTTGACTCGAAATTGAGCTCAGGTGCATCCTGTTTCCATTGATCATCCTTGAGATGTTTCTACAACTTTATTTTACTCAGTACTTTGTTGAAGCACCCTTGGCAGCGATTACAGCATCGAGTCTTCTTAGGTATGACAGTACATGCTTGGCACCAGTATTTGGAGAGTTTCTCCCATTCTTCTCTGCAGAGCCTTTCAATCCCTGTCAGGTTGGATGGGGAGCGTCGCTGCACAGTTATTGTCAGGTCTCCAGAGATGTTCGATTGGGTTCAAGTCCGGGCTCTGGCTGGGCCACTCAAGGACATTCAGAGACTTGTCCCGAAGCCACTCCTGCGTTGTCTTGGTTGTGTGCTTCGGGTTGTTTTGTTGGAAGGTGAACTTGAGCCCCAGTTTGAGGTCCTGAGCGCTCTGGAGCAGGCTTTCATTAAGGATCTCTCCGTTCGTCTTTCCCTCTATCCTGACTAGTCTCCCAGTTCCTGCCGCTGAAAAACATCCCCAAAGCATGACGCTGCCACCACCATGCTTCACCGTAGGGATGGTGCCAGGTTTCCTCCAGACGTGACGCTTGGCATTCAGGCCAAAGAGTTCAATCTTGGTTTCATCAGACCAGAGAATCTTGTTTCTCGTGGTCTGAGTCCTTTAGGTGCCTTTTGGCAAACTCCAAGCGAGCTGTCATGTGCCTTTTACTGAGGAGTGACTTCTGTCTGGCCACTCTATAATGAAGGCCTGATTGGTTGAGTGCTGCAGAGATTGTGCTTCTGGAAGCTTCTCCGATCTCCATTGAGGAACTCTGGAGCTCTGTCAGAGTGACCATTGGGTTCTTGGTCACCTCCCTGACCAAGGTCCTTCTCCCCTGATTGCTCAGTTTGGTTGGGTGGCCAAGTCTAGGAAGAGTCTTGGTGGTTCCAAACTTATTCCATTTTAAGAATGATGGAGGCCACTGTTCTTGGGAACCTTCAATGCTGCAGAACTTTTTATTTTCCCTTCCCCAGATCTGTGCCTTGACACAATCCTGCCGCAGAGCTCTATGGACAATTCCTTCGACCTCATGGCTTGGTTTTTGCTCTGAAATGCACTGTCAACTGTGGGACCTTATAGACAGGTGTGTGTACCTTTCCAAATCATGTCCAATCACTTGAATTTTACACAGGTGGACTCCACAATCAAGTTGTAGAAACATCTCAAGGATGATCAATGGAAACAGGATGTACCTGAGCTCAATTTCAGGTCTCATAGAAAAGGGTCTGTATACTTATGTAAATAAGGTATTTCTGTTTTTATTTTATAAAAATGTATAAAAACCCGTTTTTGCTTTGTCATTATGGGGTATAGCGTGTAAATTGATGGGAAAACATGTATTTAATCAATTTTAGAATAAGGCTGTAATATAACAAAATGTGGAAAAAGAGAAGGGGTCTGAATACTTAATCAAGCTCCGGCAGCAAAGGTGACTGTTTTGGAGAGCCTGGCGTGCCCAAAGTAAAATGCCTCCCATTCAGGCTCAGAAAATGGGATATGCATATATTTAGTACCATTGGATAGGAAACACTCTGAATTTTCCAAAACTGTCATACATTTGTCTGTGAGTCAATCAGAACGCATAGGGCAGGCAAAACCCTGAGGAATTTCTGTCCTGGAAAAAGTCATTTTGACACATTGCTCATTTTGGAACCCCTCCCTATTGAAAATGACTATATATAGGCATATGTTTGCAGTCCAGGAAGCTTCCTTGTGATGTCACCAGCCTCTGGATGGTGTTTTCCTCCATTTTGGGTGAGTTATTCCAGAGAAAACCACGAGGACCCCTCATGGGGTCCTTTATGGGAACTCTTCACAATGCGCGTGCACGAGAAGTCACGGAGCGTCTGTTTTATCGTCGTTATTGATCAGTTCATATTCCGGCTGATTTATAATAGTAAATATACGTAAAAGTGTTCCTAAGGAAACATTTAAAACTATGTTAGATTGTTTTTGGACAAGTTTATAGGTATAATTTGAACGAGTTGGCGCCCCGCGTTTCATGGACTAGTGGAGGCTGTCGTTTCTGATTATAACGCGCGAACCAAATGGAGGATTTATGGATAAAAGACGTTACTTTTTCTAACAAAAGAACCATGGATTGTCTTCGTTGGACACTTAGGATGACCTCAGCAGAAGTTCTTCAACAGGTAATTGATTTGTTTTCGCTGTGAAATGTGTTATGTGTGTGCCATGATGGCTAATCGATACATGGCTATTGGAAAATATGTGAGGTGATAGCCTCAAACAAATGAATGTGCTGCTTTATGTAAAGCCTTTTGAAATCTGACAACGCTGTGATATTGCCAAGAAACAGAGCTTTTGATGAGTATGGAACACTTGTATATTGGTGGATGTCTAATAATTCAAATTTAGATATTTGAATTTCGCGCTTTACCTTTTTACCTGGTAGTGACGGGATGAGCCCGCTAGGGACCCACTGGATACTGAGAAGTTAACAAATGCACTGTATGTCCAATTAATGTACCCTAACCCATCCCTTGAAATATTGTTGTTCATCTTTAACTGAGGTAATTTGTTTTCCCATTATCACAACAAAAATTGTAAGTTGACATGTGATTGAACTGCCACTTCTGTTCTGTTCTTCCAGACCTATGAGGAATGGAAGGATATGCTGCCTGATATGGGTGAATACAATTGGGTAATACCTGATTTCCTCTGGGAGCTGAGTAAACAAATTGACCTAGGTAAGATTTTTTTCTGGATCAAAATGGGGCTTAGGTGGTGGACTTGACAGTAGGTGTGTTGGTCAACTGGAAAATTTTGTGGCCCTCCTTTCTACTCATTTTTCCCTGGCTCATGCCAAGTTCTTATGTTGAGTGACTCAAACATGACAAGGTCCCATGCTATCACCAAAAAAATAATTTCTAGAGTTTTAGATTCTCCTTGACTGTCTAGCTTTATTTTGATGATTGTTAGCTCTCAAAGATGTTATTAAAAATATATAGATCCGTTGTCTTTTTTGGGGGCCTTTCTGTCTGTTTCATTTTACACTTAAAATGTTTTTCAATGCCCCAAAAATATTTGGATTTGTTTTACTGTTTGGATTTAGTCGAGTCAAAGAAACACTTATGCAGAAAACCCCCTACATGAAATGACTCATTAGAAGCCTGTGAACCTAAAATTCTTAGGTTATTTAACAGAAGTAAATATATATGTCATGTTGGTTTATTTCCTGTCAATCAGTAAAGTGTGTGTGTGTGTGGTTAATGTGATGTGAATTGTATGTAGTTTTTGGGCTGAGCCAGTGCTGTCTTTCTGTTCAGGCTGCTCAGTTAGTTTGGTTCATTTGATTCTCATGTTCAATGGATAAACTCCACCTACCCTATCGCAATTTTCTTCTGCACACAGATAAACTAACCAAAATGCTGCCTGAGTTAGTGGAGCTTGCCAAACTGCTTCCAGAGTTACCCGATTTAGATAAGATAGGAGAGCACTTCACCTTCCTCAAGAGCATCCTCTTCACCGGTGAGTACAGTCTTGTCAGATAAGAGAAATTGATATTCTCCAAAAAGGCTATGTCAGACAAAGTAGTTAATAAACTCTTTTTGGCCAGGATTGTATATTTGTTTTGAACAAGTGTCAAAAGTGATAAATAAACATCTTGACCTTTGTGAACCTAGAATAGCAATAGCAGCTGCTTCAAGTGGTAGAAAAGTTGATGTCATTGGTAATCTGAACTTGAAGTGGTCTTCTTTTGTCGATTCATACCTGCATTACCTAGCAATCTACCTTCATACTTTCCAGCAAAAAAAAGCGTTTCCATTTTGATTTTCGCTAACGTACTGTCGGTTGCAATCACTTTTCACTTCCCCGATGAGCTATTCTGCATTATTAGTAGTATCACAATAACGTGCCCAGATTGCACACGTAGACAATGGTATCTGACTCTGGACTTGCAGGATGCAGCTATGACATCAAGCTCACAGCAGGGCCTTGAAACATGTATCCTGCAGTGACCCTGCAGTGACCCTGCTCCGACCCCTTTGCTTCAGTCTTTTGATTTGTTTTGTGTTCTTCCTTTCTCCCCCACCCCCTCTGCGTTCTTCACAGGTGTTGGTAGTAAAGGAGCTTCTGGTCAGCGTTTGTTGTTAGGTGTGTATCCCCTACACTCAGTCCCCCCTCTCCGCTCTGGTGCTGTTTGAATACCCACATTGGCGTGTGTGCGGCAGCACCCTGTTTAGCAGTGCTTTGGAGCCAGAGACGTTGTCAAGTGCTCTTAGATGGGGACCTCCAAACCCAACACGATTGGCTTCCAGACTATCAACTCATTGTCTTTATTCAATGATGCTGCTGTTTCAGACACCAGTGACAAATTATTGATGGAAGGATTTGTTTTTTTGGCTTTGATTTACATAAAGTCTTTAATTGATGTACAGGATATATCCTTACCTCATATTGTTGATATCAGATAGGTGTAGAGATTGACATTTTGTTCACTGTCTCATTATGTAATCGAATTCCTTTAAAAACACTTCCTCTGAAAACCAAAGTTGACAACTGAATAGGACGTATTTGGATTGAATTGGATGTGATGCTGCCAGTCTTGTGGTCTCCAGTGGTCTCAACAACAGATCCACTGCATCCTCTCCTTATCCCTTTGGTTTAATCTGACTGTGGCTTTTGTCTGTCCTACTGGTGTGTTTTTGCCTCCTTTGATTTCCAAGTTCCTCCTCTTTTCTTCCTGGCTTCCCTGGCCTCTTTGGTCTCTCTCCCCCTGTACTTACATGATGGGAGGCTAGACCTTGTCTTAGAGGGCTCTCCTTGTCTGCTGGTAGCTGATGCTTCTCAAATGTTTGGAAAATACATCTGTCTATGATAGATGGAAACATCTTGACTCCATCCATACCTCTTTGACTTGCTAAAACAATATGTGTATTCCTGGGCTGTGTTGCAAGTGGCACCCTATTCCCTATGTAGTGCACTACTTTTGAGCAGGGTCCCACAGGGCTCTAGTCAAAAGAAGGGCACTATATAGGAAATGTAGGGAATAGGGTTCCATTTGGGACACAGTTCTGTAGTTGTGAGGCTTGTTATTGACAGGTCTTTCTTTGGCTGGATGAAAGATTGTTGTTCCATGATGTTCTGAAGGGCAGTATATAAATATGTACCAAGTGAATGTTTTGCTACTGGTCCAGCTGGCTCTGTAGCACCTCTCTATGCCAAGCTGCGTTGTACAGGAGAGAAACAAACCGTCTTTCATAACAGCACTGTGTAAGGGTTTGCCAATTTGATGGCAATTAATGAATGATTTTCATTCTCATTATTTTATAGTACCATATCAGACAACTGGTCAGAGAGCCAATGAAAAGCACAAGCTCCCGAATGTTATTGTGAGCAAAACTTTCCAAACCTTTGAGATTCCATCATGCGAGTGCTGCTTCTGACCTGGGGCATAGATGGTAGATAGAGTCCTCTCTAATGTTGGGCATGCCAACTTTTCACTCGTTATTGCTTTTCGCTAATAAACTATTATCGTTGATGTGTGATCAAGTGTGGGGTAACCTTGTGATTTCTCTCATGCGTTGTGCTGTTCTTGTCTCCTAGCCGAAGCCCCTGGGGACACTCCAGTGAAAGCTGCCACAGAGGCCCCGGTCACGGCCACACCAGAGGCCAGCGGCAAGCAGTTTAGGAAGGCAAGTCTGCTCTGCACTGCCTGACTAGCTCACTCTCACTTCCTGTGGCATATAGCTTGGCCTCATCAGCAGACTACTGCTTTTTGGAATTGGCAGTTTGGGTCAATGGCAATGCCATTTCAGCTCCAGTCAATTTGGGAAAAAAAGTGAAATTCAGGTCTTGAGTCAAACTCCTTGAGGTGAAGGGTTGTTTTTCAGGTCATTAACTGAATTTCACATAATTTTGGGATTGACCACAGTCCTGGCTGACTGCCTATACCCTGCATTCTGAAAGTATTCAGACCCCTTGACTTTTTATGTTACAGCCTTATTCTAAAATGAATTTAAAAAATATTTCCATCAATCTAAACACAATACCCCATAATGACAAAGCATAAACGGGTTTTTAGACATTTTTGCAAATGTATAAAATAAAAAAAGTATTCAGACCCTTTTGCTATGAGACTTGAAATTGAATTCAGGTGCATCCTGTTTTCATTGATCATCCTTGAGATGTTTCTACAACTTGATTGGAGTCCACCTGTGGTAAATTCAACTGGATGGACAAGATTTGGAAAGGCACACCTGTCTATATAAGGTCTCACAGTTGACATTGCGTGTAAGAGCAAAAAAGCCATGAGGTTGGAGGAATTGTCCGTAGAGCTCCGAGACAGGATTGTGTCGAGTCACAGATCTGGGGGAAGGGAACCAAAACATTTCTGCAACAATGAAGGTTCTAAAGAACACCATGTCCTCCATCATTCTTAAATGGAAGAAGTTTGGAACCACCAAGATTCTTCCTAGAGCTGGCCACCCGGCCAAACTGCACAATCGGGGGAGAAGAGCCTTGGTCAGGGAGGTGACCAAGAACCCAATGGTCACTGTGACAGAGCTCCAGAGTTCCTCTGTCGAGATGGGAGAACCTTCCAGAAGGACAGCCATCTCTGCAGCATTCCACCAATCAGGCCTTTACGGTAGAGTTGCCAGATGGAAGCCACTCCTCAGTAAAAGGCACAGGACAGCCCGCTTGGAGTTTGCCAAAAAGGAACCTAAAGGACATGAGAAACAAGATTCTCTAGTCAGATGAAACCAAGATTGAACTCTCTGGCCTCAATGCCAAGTGTCACCTCTGGAGGAAACCTGACACCATCCTTACGGTGAAGCATGGTGGTGGCAGCATCATGCTGTGGGAAGGTTTTTCAGCGGCAGGGACTGGGAGACTAGTCAGGATCGAGGGAAAGATGAACAGAGAGATCCTTGATGAAAGCCTGCTCCAGAGCGCTCAGGCCCTCCGACTGGGACAATGGTTCACCTTCCAATAGGACAGTGGCTTTGGGACAAGTCTTTGAATGTCCTTGAGTGGGCCCAGCCAGAGCCCGGACTTGAACCCGATCGAACATCTCTAGAGAGACCTGAAAATAGCTGTGCAGCACTGCTCCCCATCCAACCTGACACGGCTTGAGAGGATCTGCAGAGAAGAATAGGAGAAACTCCCCAAATACAGGTGTGCCAAGGTTGTAGCGTCATACCCAAGAAGACTCGAGGCTGTAATCGCTGCCAAAGGTGCTTCAACAAAGTACTGAGTAAAGGGTCATTATGGGGTATTGTGTGTAGATTGATGAGGGGGGAAAAATAATGTAATCCATTTTATAATAAGGCTGTAACGTAACAAAATGTAGAAAAGTTAAGGGGTCTGAATACTTTCTGAATGCACTGTACATAATGGGTTTTCATATTCTATAGGGTGTCCACTCAATCTGCCAGAGTGGGTGAAAATGCGCTTTGGTGATAATTTTACTTGTGTTATAAAATACATTTTACAAAGACAAATATGATTTTGTGTTCTGAATCATTCAGTGGTATCTTTCTCTAACATTTAATTAACAGTAGATCCAAAAAGTCGGATTTGGTAACTTACTACATCCTATAATAAGCACTGAGCTCTGTTGAGTGGTTCAGCTTTCTCGCAGCTACTTTTGAGGATTTTACATGTAGTGGTGTTCGTCTTCAAAGCTGTTTCCGCAGCTCGCAAAAAGCTAATTTATCGCTTTTGTTTTAACCTTTTTATTTAACTAGGCAAGTCGGTTAAGAACAAATTCTTATGTACAATGACGGCCTACACCGGCCAAACCCGGATGACGCTGGGCCAATTGTGCGCCGCCCTATGGCACTCCCAATCACGGCCAGTTGTGATACAGCCTAGATTCGAACCAGGGTGTCTGTAGTGACGACTCTAGCACTGAGATGCCGTGCCTTAGACCGCTGCGCCACTCAGGCTCGTGCACCACACCAGCTGAATTAAATGTAAAAGGAAAATAAAAAGCTTGTACATTCGATGCTCCGTTGACATTTCAGAGATACGCTTGTTTTTGTGAGAAATCTTCGAAAAATGACCGGAATTTCGCATTGATATGAAAAGCGTGTATGCGATATGAAAAGCGTGTACTAAAATATGAAAATACTACATGTCATGTCTAAAATCGATATCTATCTTACCTCTATATTGTTTTATGACCTACGGGTTCGAGAAGAAAGATGACGAGTTCAACGGTAAAGTGAGCCTGTCAGGTAGCCTTTATTCTTGATCAGAATCCAGTTTAGTTTACACGATACTGTGCAATTTTCCTTATTCTGACCCCTTTTTTTTCTCTCTCGCCTCCATTGATTTAGTCACCCTAATTCTGGACATCCTACAGGGGTAAAAACTCCAATAACTTAATGGATTATGATAGAGACATGAGGTTTGGACCATTGGTTTTCTTAGACATTTGTACTCTGTAGGACTGAGTTTCATATACTGTGCCAGTCTTTCTCTTGTCCATTTGTATACTGTCGGTAATATTCTTCTTTCTTGTGTTAGAAAGATATATTTACAATTTTTTGAAAGTTCAGTGCTTAACCTTACAGAATTTAACTTCATCGGTAGAATATGAATATAGGCTAATGCTATACGTACTTATGCTGATATTTGCCGTTGCTTTTTCCAGAAGCCTTGCGCTGCATTTAGAACATAATGCTCTAGCTTCTGAACCATGACAATGTTTTGCATCCATCTCTGTTCCGTTCTCTTCTCAGGTCATCTATGTTGTATTGTTCCTCTGCTCTCAAGGGCTCTTTCACTGTTCTCCCCATGTTCATTTGAGTAGTCCTGCTTTTAATGTTGTTTTACGCTGTTCAACCTTTCATACCTTTTGAGGAACATGTTTCAGTCTGAAGCTGTGGTCCCTAACATGGAAAAACATTATCATAGATCAACTTGATTCCTGAGTTGGGGTCAATTCTGTCTCAACTCAGCCAATGTTTATTTTAAATTAATGAATTTGAAATATAATTTCTATTAATGACCTGAATGGACTGAGGTAAAACAGACGGACCCCAACCCTGCTTCACAGACATTTTTGGAAAGTCTCTCAGTATAAGCAGTTGCCTCCGTTTTTGGATGTACTGTTCATTGGGCAGCTAAAACCAAGGGAGAGGGATGAGTTGAAGATCATTGGTCTGTGGCTTTGCTCATCTCCCCGTGGCCTGCAGAAAGCTTCCTGCTGCATCCCTGACAGATCACTCATTCCCTGCTAGGGGTTGCAACATTCTGCTACTGTAACTTTTCCAAATTTCCCAGGTTTTCCCAGAAATTGTGGTTGGAAGATTGACAGATTTCCTGCTTATTCCCTCCTGGTTCCAGCAAATCTTCCAACTGGGAATTCTGAAAAACCTAGGGATGTTAGTAATGTTACTGTATTTTAAAACCCTCTTCCCTGCGTAGCTTGCTTCGCTTATCATCAGGCTGACTTTAGCAGATAATATAATTGTATGATACTGACCAACATCCCACATTTTTATGGTGATTATATTACATTTTTTTAATATCAGGAATTATTTTAGTAGTTTATCCACTTTCAATAACGTATCTACATTATCCTAAAACCGGTTGAATATTAATACAGTTTTCCCGAGTGTTCATGTGTCATATTTTCATTGCGTCAAATAGCATGATCATTGTGTAAGTTGGTAGGCATCAGTTGTTTTAGTATTACTATAATAGCCATAGCAATGGACACTATGGAAGACTGCTTAGAAACTGTACAGAATCTTACCCACTTGTGCCACTGGCTGCGAGACACTGGCTGTGGTATCAGTTGCCTCGTCCACTTTCAGTCTCCCGACTGTTCTGGAGTCTCTGTGACAGAAGGTCTGACTGTTGGGTACCGCTGATGGTGGCAAGATATAGACCTAGACATGGATTCAGTTTCCCCCGAGCCTTGACAGAATTTTGACCATAGAGGTCCTATGATGATGAGTCTGTGAGCATTGACTGGGCATAGACAACCCCAGGCCTGGTTGGTTGGGTCAGTGTGTTGCTTGAATGACGGATACAGTACGTTGTGTTGACGGCTGTGTTGCTCCCGGCCTCTCTCTCACTGTGACGTCCCTCAGGGTCTGCTCGACGAGCTCATTCTCATACAGCAGCAGATCCAGCAGGCTGAGGAGGAGGTCCGGCGGGCCTCCGCAGCCAATAACGCACAGCCAAGCCCAGAGCCCGCCCCCAGCCCACCACTGCGCCTGTCTCCACCGCCGCCTCTACCTCTGAGCCCACCTCCGCGCCAGATACTCGAGCCAATCCCAGCCACTGCCCCGAGCCCCAGCCCCCCTCGGCAGAAACGCAAGGTGAAGGTTCTACCCCCCGCCCCACACCAGCACCCAGCACTCATCTGTAGAAGCCCCTGTCTGAACGTAAACGGTGGAACCGCACCCAAAGCCACCCACCCTCCTCAGGAAGGACAAACCCCCTTGCCGTTCAAATTCACACTAACGGAAATTTGCCCGGGTAATTCTAAAAGGAATACTTTTGATGAAATTGCTATGGTCATTTGTCGTTTGTATTGGTAGCATTGAGCCTCAAGCTCTTTTCTAGCTCTTCTGAAAAGTGGACCAGAAGGCACTGTAGTGTACTTTATTGAACCTCTAGTCATTGTTGATTTTTACCAGTCTTTTTATAGCCAAGGCTATATGCTACTAACAACAGATTTTATTGTGCAGTACTAGTTTCCAGTCGCTGAATACAATGCAATGATAATTAGCAAATATTTAATTAACCACATCTTTTGTGTCACTTTGCCAAAAATGTTCTTGTCAGTTTATTTGATTCTGGCCTAGCCGTTTTTGTATTATTAAGTTAGCCTACATATGCTAGGTAGCCTACATATGCTAGTTAGCCTACATTGTGCTAGTTAGCCTACATAGCACACATTGCCATCTCGCTTCATTCAACCTACCCAAACAGTACCCTGCCATCTCCCTCAAACTTCCTCTTAGTTTGAACGAGGCTTTGAAAGAAAAATCATCCATCCTTATGGTGTCCGTCAGGGCAGTGTGTTGTGACACACTATTTTGTGCCACTGGTGGAATGACATGTCTGATGCCTGGCAATCTCAGAATCCGCTCATGCCAGTTCAGTACCACAGTAACATAGCCCTGGCTCCCTCTCTCATGTAAACCGCTGGACTGCGACCAAACGTTCCTCCCGTAACACTCCACTAACCTACACTGCATGGAGTGGAGTGACACCCTGCTGCATGGTGTGCTGTGCACTTATGGAATAACTCTAGATATCAGCTATACAGTGAAATCTAATTGAGTTATAGTCCTAGATCAGGACAGGACTAAATCAGGACTAGATCAGGACTGGACTAGATCATGATATAGGAATCAATACTAGATCTTTATTCTTCGTTCCGTAATCCGATAGAATGCTGTTATCATGGCATTGCAATTTGTAAGTTGTTAGCTTAATCACCTTAGCTGCAGTCCCTGTCTTTCGTCTATGTGTACCGTATGTACAGTACCAGTCAAAAGTTTGGACACATACTCATTCCAGGGGTTTTCTTTATTTGTACTATTTTCTACATTGTAGAGTAATAGTGAAGACATCAAAACTATAAAATAACACATATGGAATCATGTAGTAACCAGAAAAGTGTTAAAGAAATGAAAATATATTTCATTTTTTTAGATTCTTCAACTAGCCACCCTTTTCCTTGACCTCCAGGCTGTGTAAGGGCTATTTGACCAAGGGGGAGAGATGACCTTACCTCCACAATCCCCCGACCTCAACCCAGTTGAGATGGTTTGGGATGAGTTGGACCGCAAAGTGAAGGAAAAGCAGCCAACAAGTGCTCAGCATATGTGGGAACTCCTTCAAGATTGTTGGAAAAGCATTCCAGGTGAAGCTGGTTGAGAGAATGCCAAGTGTGCAAAGCTGTCATCAAGGCAATGAGTGGCTACTTTGAAGAATACAAAATATTTAATATATTTTTATTTAACTTACTACATGATTCCATGTGTTATTTCATAGTTTTGATGTCTTCACTATTATTCTACAATGTAGAACCCTTGAATTAGTAGGTGTTCTAAAACTGTTGACTGGTACTGTATGTGTGTTAACACGTATGTGTTTAATTTCTGGTCCCTCCTTGCTGTCCCTATCCATCCTATCTGTCTCCCTCTGTCTGGTTTGTGATCTCTTTCTCTCAATAATGCAGTGCGGGTGTGGAACTGGTAATTATGGGAGGCTGCCGAAGCCATGTGAATCATCATGGTGTAATAATCTGGATAATGATCTCTTTGATTGATGATTGCGTTAATTCCGCTGTCTTTTCCAGGGTTGGATTTGACATGTGCCTGTGTGATTTTTGCACTGTAATACACATTAACACCAAACAAATGACTACAACCTGGAATGGAATCAGTTATCCTCCTTTTGTTGCGTTGACTTGTCTTTCCTCCACCGTGGTGCCCGCTGGTCTCTGTAATGTGCACGTTGGCTGTCTGTCATGATGCTAGTGGTCTCAGCGGGTTTGGACTTGATCACAGAGGGTGATGGGTAATGTCCCAGACTTGTGAGAGCGAGGTTTAATAAACCTGCTCGCGCTGTGACTGATCTCTGTGTCTCCAGTCTTCAGACAAGGAGAAGGTGGACCAGCTTCAAGAGGAACTGCTCCGAACTCAGGTACAGCACAATATGGTCCGTATCCTTCCATGTTCACTAGACCTCAAGTATCTTACAACTTTTACACAGTAAAAATCCAGTTTAATTTGGTAAAGGGCTCGAATGGTCCATCTCTTTCCTCCGGTAGATTCCTCATATAATACTACATTGACGTGAAGTCAGGTTAAAACACATCAGTTTTACTTTGATAAATGGACTGAATTAAAGAGATGATTTGTTGTTAAAGATGAAGTCTTCTTTCTCTCTGTTGTCCTCAGATGAAGTACCAGCGCATGCTGGAGAGACTGGAGAAGGAGAACAAGGAGCTGAGGAAAGTGGTTCTGCAGAAAGATGAGAAGGGCATCCACCAGAGAAAAGTCAAGGTGAGTGTGAGTCACACACAAACACACACACGTACACACCAGAGTTGTGCATGTGAGTAAAAGTTCATCATCAAGAAATCTGTTTCAAAACATTCTTTTGTTATTGTCTCTGCAGTAAAAATACTCAGGCATTGCTCTAAGTGTTCTTCCATATATATTCCTTCTACAGAAGTCTCTGATTGACATGTACTCTGAGGTCCTGGACATCCTCTCAGACTTCGACTCGAACTACAACACCCAGGACCATCTACCCAGGGTAAGGAACAACAAGTGGCTCATGGCTTTCTGGAAATGCAATAAAATGGAGTTATTGTGAACCCTTTCTTGAGTGTACTGTATACTGCCAGAAATACATTGTTTCCTGTTGAAAAGGCAGTGTTGTAAAATGGTAGGTCTCTGCTATTTATCACATCTATGTCATCTAATCCCGCCCCTCTACCCCATCCATGTGTTCCCTTCTCTCTCTCCTCTCTCCTCTCTATAGGTGGTGGTGGTGGGAGACCAGAGTGCAGGGAAGACCAGTGTGTTGGAGATGATTGCCCAGGCTAGAATCTTCCCCCGGGGCTCTGGAGAAATGATGACCCGCTCTCCTGTCAAGGTAAAGGAACTCATTTACTAGACTACCTCAGCCTCCTCAAGACCCTTACCTTCCTCCACTGTAGCTGTAAAGCGATCAAAGATGTATAGAAGCAAGCGTTTTACTTTTGGTGTTTGGTATTTTATTAGGATCTCCATTAGCAGCTACTCTTCCTGGGGTCCACTCAAAACATGAAACATGACAATTCAGAACATTAATAGACAAGAACTGCTCAAGTACAGAACTACATACATTTGACGCAGTAGTGTTGATATATATATATATATATAGATATAATTTTTTTTACAATTTAGTCATTTAGTGGACGCTATTATCCAGAGTGACTTACATGAGCAATTAGGGTGAAGTGCCTTGCTCAAGGGCATAGACGGATATTTCACCTAGTCAGCTCGGGGATTCGAACCAGTGACCTTTTGGGTTACCAGAAGCTCAAACCGCTAGGCTACCTGCCGACCCAATTTATGTTCTTATTTTAAAGGGGCAATCTTGGGTTTGGTACATCCATTTTTGGATTTGATTATTTAGACATTATTCTTGAAGAATATAACTTATTATGTGGCGGGGTGACCGCTTTGTTGTTTGTCCAGACTTGTCTTATTACTGTGGCTGTGCCTTGATAGATTTCTTCTTTTAGGCTCTCTAGGTCTGCACTGTTTCATATGGGATGTTGTAGTCCACAGTTTGAGTGGTGGAATGAGGCCTGTGTGGTCTGGCTGGATGGGCAGCGTTACGGATGTTTTTTATTGCATTTTGCCCCCTGCTTCTCTCTCCCCCTCTACTAGGTGACGCTGAGCGAGGGACCTCACCACGTGGCCATGTTCAAGGACAGCAGTCGAGAGTTTGACTTGGGAAAAGAGGAGGACGTAAGTTTAACACAGCATAGAAGAGTGAGGCGTTCTCTCCCACCATGGAGTCATCTTTTAGTTGGGGTTTTCATTGGTGTTCATTCACACCGCTTCACTTGTTGATTGGTTCATTCATATAGTGAACCATTGATTCTCTCTTCCTTGCAGCTGGCTGCCCTGAGACATGAGATCGAGCTGAGGATGAGGAAGAGTGTCAAGGAGGGACAGACAGTCAGCCCTGAGGTGAGGACAGAACTCCCTATTGCTCCACATCTTCTGTCTGCGTCCCTAATGGCACCCTGTAGCCCCTGTCTGCGTCCCTAATGGCACCCTGTCTGCGTCCCTAATGGCACCCTGTCTGCGTCCCTAATGGCACCCTGTCTGCGTCCCTAATGGCACCCTGTCTGCGTCCCTAATGGCACCCTGTCTGCGTCCCTAATGGCACCCTGTCTGCGTCCCTAATGGCACCCTGTCTGCATCCCTAATGTAGCCCCTGTCTGTGTCCCTAATGGCACCCTGTACCCTATTTGTGTAAAATATATTTGATTTATGGAACCTTTATTTAACTAGGAAAGTCAGTTAAGACCAAGTTCCTATTTACAACGACGGCCTACACCGGCCAAACCCGGATGACCCTGGGCCAATTGTGCGCTGCCCTATGAGACTCCCAATCATGGCCGTTGTGATACAGCCTGGAATCGAACCAGGGTCTGTAGTGACGCCTCTAGCACTGAGATGCAATGTCTTAGACCATGTGGGAGCCCCCTATATAGTGTACTACTTTTGATATAACAGTAGGTCTCTGGTCAAAAGGAGTTACTGACCCAACGCTCTTAACTGCTGAGGCGGATGTAGTGCACTAGACTAGGGAATATAGGGTGCTGTTTGGGTCTCTGCCAGCTATATAATGAAAGCTCACTAGTACTCAGCGTTGTACCAGCTCTATGTTGATCCCTGACTGTTTTTAGTGCTAAATGTTTTTCCTTTTTCCTGTGTGACAGACGATATCTCTGAGTGTCAAAGGACCAGGCATCCAGAGGATGGTGCTAGTAGACCTACCAGGAGTCATCAGTGTGAGTACTACTCACATCTCTCTCTCTCTCTCACTCACTCACTCACTCACTCTCAGAGAGGCGCATGCAGAAACACACAGGTGTATGAAAACAGTGGTAGGAGCAGTGATGGTGATGCGACGGTGTGTGTTCCTCTCAGACTGTGACTGCAGGCATGGCAACAGACACCAAGGAGACCATCTTCGGCATCAGTAAGAACTACATGCAGAACCCCAACGCCATCATCCTCTGTATCCAGGGTGAGTCACCTTCCTATGACCAAACAGAACATCCTGGAGCTCCTCTCCCTCTTTACTCCCTGGCCTCCACTTTGATCCTCTGTTCTTTTCTCTTCTGTCTGTTCTTTTTCAACTCTGCCCCTACCGTCTCAACTCTGCCCCTACCGTCTCAACTCTGCCCCTACCGTCTCAACTCTGCCCCTACCGTCTCAACTCTGCCCCTACCGTCTCAACTCTGCCCCTACCGTCTCAACTCTGCCCCTACCGTCTCAACTCTGCCCCTACCGTCTCAACTCTGCCGCTTCCGTCTCAACTCTGCCGCTTCCGTCTCAACTCTGCCGCTTCCGTCTCAACTCTGCCGCTACCGTCTCAACTCTGCCTGCTTCTGTGTCCTCTTGTCTCTTCTCCTCTCCTCTACCTAACCTGCTGTTTTCTCACCCTTCATCTCTCTGGTACTCAGATGGGTCAGTGGATGCAGAGCGCAGCATTGTCACAGACCTGGTCAGTCAGATGGACCCGCATGGGAAGAGGACCATCTTTGTCCTGACCAAAGTAGACCTAGCAGAGAAGAACCTGGCCAGCCCTAACCGGGTGAGATATAAACTCACACACCCGCACCACACATGCACCACACACGTTTAAGACGTTTTGCAACGAGAAACGGAAATGACAACAGTGGACAAGTCAAGGTAATCCCAATGAGCATGGACGATATACATTTGACAAGTTAAAAGGGTCCGAGAACTATTATATGCCTCCTTAGCCACAAAGGGGCAGCCTTTCATTAGTTGTAAAAGCTGAATGGTACATTCAAACAGTCACGAGGTACAGACTAAATTAACTCTAAAGCCTTTTCATTCTGGGATTTTATTCATGTGTTTTTCTCCCTACAGATTCAACAGATTGTTGAAGGAAAGTTGTTCCCTATGAAAGCCTTGGGTTACTTTGCTGTGGTGACTGGAAAAGGTAAGATGCATTCCCTTTTCTAGTCTTACCCATCAGAACTCTATCAAATGTAAATCAAATTAGGCTACACACGTAACTCAGATCTTTACTTTTCTAAGGAAGCATAAAAACAACAGAACTATCTTAAACACATCTAAAAAGACAGGACTGTTCACTTCAACATGTCCTGTTGTTTTTATGCTTCCTTAGAAAAGTAAAGATCTGAGTTACGTGTGTAGCCTACGAGAGAGCGCATGGCTGGCGTTGAAAATGTGTGTGTTGTGTATCGATGCCAAACATTTTAACAAATAAGTTTGTAATTTGAGTATATATCACTTCAAAAAAATACTCTACAACTTAAGCAACTGTTGAAGGTAAACATCGTTAACAACATGAGTTAGAAATACCCAAGGAGTACCGGGGGGAAGACAAGAAAGAGTCTGACTGGCTTACAGCATGAACCGAAGATGATTTAATGACAAAATAGACCGTATGTTGTTTAAGCTTCACGAAACAGCTGAACCGTAAAGTTGACAGTCTGCAAGTGACCCTAAAAAAAACGTATCTGTGTAAACTGAGACGAGCTTTAAGAGATTGAAAGAAAATCCAAAGAATTCCAGGAGAACTTAGACTTGGATATAGGGCACCTAGCGAGAAGAGGCAAGGTCGAAGCCAAAATGACCAGCGCAAAACCTACCCACTAAATTCATCCCTGAGGTGTCCATCATTCTAGCAGGCCTACCGTTCAAAGAGGGAGAGGATGTGATGGAGAGGGTGAGGGTACTTCTGATCCAGTGTGACCCGGAGCTAGTTGCAGAGTGGATGCGGGAAAGGGTCTGGGGCTGGGCGTGATCAAGCTAGCAAGGATTGACATTATTATGCTTTAGTCAGATATTATATATGTTAGACTTCTTGCGGTCAATTTATTCTACAAATGATTTGTTATTATGTTCCGGCCCCCTCCGACCATCCGCTCCAGAAAATATTGGCTTGCGGCTGAGTCTAGTTGATGATTCCCTGCCTTCCTGTGTAAAGCAGGGATATGTGCTCTGGTCCACTTTATCTGCACTGTATATGAATGATTTAGCTTGTGGAAGTCTGGTAATATAGTTATGTGCACGAGCACAAAACGCCACATCTCTCATTTTTGTCATGTCCGTATCTGCCATGTTAGTCATTTTTACATGGCAAGAGAGTAACAATTCCAGACAGAATATCCTACAGTTTTTTGGCAAACTCAAGTCCTCTGACAATACCAGTCACGTGCGTAACAGGTGCTGCGCTGTTTGAGCAAGAGAACAAGAAGTGCTGTGCATATACAGTATTTCATATGAATGACCTAAATGTATTCACTTTCATAGTGAATACTTTTGTTTAGAGGCTATTTTTTGCCAATAAATGGAAGTTGAACATGGCCAAATGAGTCAGTTTAATTCAATGTGCAATAGTCCCTAGGCCTATTTTAATTAAACTCTGTCCATAAATGTAAGCAGTAGATCGCAAAGCAGGGCATCCCCGATTTATTTATAATTTTTTTTTTTTTTTTTTGCCTCTGAGCTAAACTTTTTGGAAATTGAAAAAGTTCACTTTCTCATCTATAAACACATCTCAAGTGCAAGTGCTCTGTCCAGCTGCTCAAAATAGCAGGACGGGGGGCATTTTCATTAGGACGGACAGTTTAAATATTATTGGGACACCTACACATTTGGCAGTCAACCACGAGTTATCAGTGTTGCTTATTATTGTCTAGACCTGTTGAGATATCTTCACGCCTAGAATAAAAACCTCCAGGCTTCCTTTGAGTCCCAAAATATATATCCATTAAAAAAGGAATTACAGGGGGCAGTTTGGAAAGCCTTCTCTTGTATGGATGGTTCTCTGGAATAACGGACATGCTGGGGTAATAATTACATAACCAACGTCTCTAGTATTATTAGTCCCGTTTGAATTGGGCTTAATCCGGCCCTAATTATCCACTGGAGAAACAGACATGCTGGGGTAATAATTACATAACCAACGTCTCTAGTATTATTAGTCCCGTTTGAATTGGGCTTAATCCCGCCCTAATTATCCACTGGAGAAACAGACATGCTGGGGTAATAATTACATAACCAACGTTCTATAGGAATACTAGTCCCGTGGTCAGGCCTTGAATCACTGATGTGAATCTATTGTCCCTTCTTTAGGCAGTGCCGGGGAAAGCATTGACTCCATTAAAGACTACGAAGAGGACTTCTTCCAGAACTCTAGACTACTGAGGTGGGTGTCCTGACTTCCTGCCATCTAGACTACTCCGGTGGGTGTCCTTACTCACTGCCATATAGATAACTCAGGTGGGTGTCCTCACTCCCTACCATCCACATTTCCATCAGATTTGGTTTAGAAAATGAATTGCCAGTCAATTCATTCATTTGGTGAAAGGCCATGGTTTTCAATTATATAATTATTCTAATTTAATAGAAATGGAACTGCGCTGGAACATGTTAACCTGACCTGTGTTCTTCTGTCCACCCCAGAGACGGCATGCTGAAAGCCCACCAGGTGACTACTAAGAACCTGAGTCTGGCCGTTTCCGACTGCTTCTGGAAGATGGTCAGGGAGTCAGTGGAGCAACAGGCCGACGCCTTCAAAGGTAACCAGGCGGGTTAGGGCCCCAAAATAGTCCTCTGAGGCATGATCCCCAAAGGCTTATCGATGTAACCTAGTTAGAGACACAAGGGACCTCAAGAGTCAACCCTGTGAGCGCGTTGGTGCATAATTTCTCTACTTTAACAGAGAAGTGTGATATGATGGAAGCTTGTGCAGCAGAGCATTGTAAACAAAAAGGAAGAAATTAAGTGATCTCCAGGAATTTAGAGGTCCAGTCAACCTTCTGACAAAGGATGCAGTGATCAATATTAAACCTGCCACTTGTGATAAAGCGAGGCATGATATGATACTGTATTCAAGGGTTTTAGAGAAGTGGCTGCTGCATTCTGATAAATGGTGTCACTATAATGAAGAGCTGGCAGGAAGGTTGCCTGTACATCTTTTTTCCTGCTGTTTAGGGAGAGGCAGGAACTATTTCTATATAAGAGGCCTACTTTAAATTTCAGCTTCTTAACAAGTTCATCCGTATGTTATTTTTTTTAAACGTCACATTTTTGTCAATCCAAAATCCTGCTCGATGAGAAAACCATCCAATGCATAAATATGTAAACCATCTGAAATGTTTCTAAGAGAATTATAAACATATATTTTATATTTCCCGCATTAAGTACACATTTTAAATCAACGGCTTTCTGCACAGCAATAAAATCAGATTGGGGCTCTAACATGGCCCGGTCAGCAGTAGGGGCTCTAACATGGCCCGGTCAGCAGTAGGGGCTCTAACATGGCCCGGTCAGCAGTAAGGGCTCTAACATGGCCCGGTCAGCAGTAAGGGCTCTAACATGGCCCGGTCAGCAGTAGGGGCTCTAACATGGCCCGGTCAGCAGTAGGGGCTCTAACATGGCCCGGTCAGCAGTAGGGGCTCTAACATGGCCCGGTCAGCAGTAGGGGCTCTAACATGGCCCGGTCAGCAGTAAGGGGTCTAACAATGGCCCGGTCAGCAGTAAGGGGTCTAACATGGCCCGGTCAGCAGCACGCAGGGGCTCTAACATGGCCCGGTCAGCAGCACGCAGGGGCTCTAACATGGCCCGGTCAGCAGCAGCAAGGGGCAATAACGTAGGTAAGTGTCATCTGCATACAGATGAACGTTACAGGTTTTTGCAGAAAGACCAATATTATTTATATAAATAGTAAAGAGGACAGATCCCAAAATCAACTCCTGCAGGATACCTTTATTAATATTGAGGTAACTTGACTTGGCACCATCAGAAAGCACACACTGTTCGTCTAGTTCCCAAACCACTTGCAAAGACGCCTGGCCATGGCCCATTTCAGACAACCTTTAAATGAGTAGGGGATGGTCGACAGTATAAAAGGAAGCAGAGTGATTCCTATGATCTAAGCTATTTACCACATTCATGACAAGCGTAGCTGCTGAAACAGTGCTATGTTCAGGTCTAGACTGGTGCACATGAAGAATAGCATCTGAAGTTTAAGAAGGTCTAAGCTGCTGTACACTGGATTTGTGCTCCTGAGTCTAAGGTCTAAGGCACTGCATCTCAGTGCTAGAGGCGTCACTACAGAAACCCTGGTTCGATCCTGGGCTGTATCACAACCGGCTGTGATCGGGAGTCACATAGAGCGGTGCACAATTGGCCCAGTGCCGTCCAGGGGAGGGGTTTGGCCAGGGTAGGCTTTCATTGTAAAATAAAAATGTGTTCTTAACTGACTTGCCTGTTTTTAAATAAAGGTTAAATAGAATAATAATAATCTTGACATACTGTAGCTTACTCTAATATATCTTCTGCAGTACATATCATTCTTAGTATATTTTGTATTATTTGTGTACTTGTTTGACATTTTACTACATTGTTAGGAGCTAGTAACATAAGCATTGCACTGCACCCGCTATAATATCTGCTAAACTGTGTACGTGACTAATACACTTTGATTTGATGACCTAGCATGAAGCAAAGGAGAGGAGGTAGAAGACCTAGCATGAAGCAAAGGAGAGGAGGTAGAAGACCTAGCATGAAGCAAAGGAGAGGAGGTAGAAGACCTAGCATGAAGGAGAGGAGGTAGAAGACCTAGCATGAAGGAGAGGAGGTAGAAGACCTAGCATGAAGGAGAGGAGGTGAAGACCTAGCATGAAGGAGAGGAGGTAGAAGACCTAGCATAAAGGAGAGGAGGTAGAAGACCTAGCATAAAGGAGAGGAGGTAGAAGACCTGGCATAAAGGAGAGGAGGTAGAGACCTAGCATAAAGGAGAGGAGGTAGAAGACCTAGCATGAAGGAGAGGAGGTAGAAGACCTAGCATGAAGGAGAGGAGGTAGAAGACCTAGCATAAAGGAGAGGAGGTAGAAGACCTAGCATAAAGGAGAGGAGGTAGAAGACCTAGCATAAAGGAGAGGAGGTAGGAGACCTAGCATAAAGGAGAGGAGGTAGGAGACCTAGCATAAAGGAGAGGAGGTAGAGACCTAGCAGACCTAGCATAAAGGAGAGGAGGTAGGAGACCTAGCATAAAGGAGAGGAGGTAGGAGACCTAGCATAAAGGAGAGGAGGTAGGAGACCTAGCATGAAGGAAAGGAGAGGAGGTAGAAGACCTAGCATAAAGGAGAGGAGGTAGGAGACCTAGCATGAAGGAGAGGAGGTAGGAGACCTAGCATGAAGGAGAGGAGGTAGAAGACCTAGCATGAAGGAGAGGAGGTAGGAGACCTAGCATAAAGGAGAGGAGGTAGGAGACCTAGCATAAAGGAGAGGAGGTAGGAGACCTAGCATAAGGAGAGGAGGTAGGAGACCTAGCATAAAGGAGAGGAGGTAGGAGACCTAGCATAAAGGAGAGGAGGTAGGAGACCTAGCATGAAGGAGAGGAGGTAGGAGACCTAGCATGAAGGAGAGGAGGTAGGAGACCTAGCATGAAAGGAGAGGAGGTAGGAGACCTAGGCATGAAGGGAGAGGAGGTAGGAGACCTGGCATAAGGAGAGGAGGTAGGAGACCTAGCATGAAGGAGAGAGAGGTAGGAGACCTAGCATGAAAGGAGAGGAGGTGGGAGACCTAGGCATAAAGGAGAGGAGGTAGGAGACCTAGGCATAAAGGAGAGGAGGTAGGAGACCTGGCATAAAGGAGAGGAGGTAGGAGACCTAGGCATAAAGGAGAGGAGGTAGGAGACCTAGCATAAAGGAGAGGAGGTAGGAGACCTAGCATAAAGGAGAGGAGGTAGGAGACCTAGCATGAAGGAAAGGAGAGGAGGTAGAAGACCTAGCATAAAGGAGAGGAGGTAGGAGACCTAGCATGAAGGAGAGGAGGTAGGAGACCTAGCATGAAGGAGAGGAGGTAGGAGACCTAGCATAAAGGAGAGGAGGTAGGAGACCTAGCATAAAGGAGAGGAGGTAGGAGACCTAGCATAAAGGAGAGGAGGTAGGAGACCTAGCATAAAGGAGAGGAGGTAGGAGACCTAGCATAAAGGAGAGGAGGTAGGAGACCTAGCATAAAGGAGAGGAGGTAGGAGACCTAGCATAAAGGAGAGGAGGTAGGAGACCTAGCATGAAGGAGAGGAGGTAGGAGACCTAGCATGAAGGAGAGGAGGTAGGAGACCTAGCATGAAGGAGAGGAGGTAGGAGACCTAGCATAAAGGAGAGGAGGTAGGAGACCTAGCATGAAGGAGAGGAGGTAGGAGACCTAGCATAAAGGAGAGGAGGTAGGAGACCCTAGCATAAAGGAGAGGAGGTAGGAGACCTAGCATAAAGGAGAGGAGGTAGGAGACCTAGCATAAAGGAGAGGAGGTAGGAGACCTAGCATAAAGGAGAGGAGGTAGGAGACCTAGCATAAAGGAGAGGAGGTAGGAGACCTAGCATAAAGGAGAGGAGGTAGGAGACCTAGCATAAAGGAGAGGAGGTAGGAGACCTAGCATAAAGGAGAGGAGGTAGGAGACCTAGCATAAAGGAGAGGAGGTAGGAGACCTAGCATAAAGGAGAGGAGGTAGGAGACCTAGCATAAAGGAGAGGAGGTAGGAGACCTAGCATAAAGGAGAGGAGGTAGGAGACCTAGCATAAAGGAGAGGAGGTAGGAGACCTAGCATAAAGGAGAGGAGGTAGGAGACCTAGCATAAAGGAGAGGAGGTAGGAGACCTAGCATGAAGGAGAGGAGGTAGGAGACCTAGCATGAAGGAGAGGAGGTAGGAGACCTAGCATGAAGGAGAGGAGGTAGGAGACCTAGCATGAAGGAGAGGAGGTAGGAGACCTAGCATGAAGGAGAGGAGGTAGGAGACCTAGCATGAAGGAGAGGAGGTAGGAGACCTAGCATGAAGGAGAGGAGGTAGGAGACCTAGCATGAAGGAGAGGAGGTAGGAGACCTAGCATGAAGGAGAGGAGGTAGGAGACCTAGCATGAAGGAGAGGAGGTAGGAGACCTAGCATGAAGGAGAGGAGGTAGGAGACCTAGCATGAAGGAGAGGAGGTAGAAGACCTAGCATGAAGGAGAGGAGGTAGAAGACCTAGCATGAAGGAGAGGAGGTAGAAGACCTAGCATAAAGCAAAGGAGAGGAGGTAGAAGACCTAGCATGAAGGAAAGGAGAGGAGGTAGAAGACCTAGCATGAAGGAAAGGAGAGGAGGTAGAAGACCTAGCATGAAGGAAAGGAGAGGAGGTAGAAGACCTAGCATGAAGGAAAGGAGAGGAGGTAGAAGACCTAGCATGAAGGAAAGGAGAGGAGGTAGAAGACCTAGCATGAAGGAAAGGAGAGGAGGTAGGAGACCTAGCATGAAGGAGAGGAGGTAGGAGACCTAGCATGAAGGAGAGGAGGTAGAAGACCTAGCATGAAGGAGAGGAGGTAGAAGACCTAGCATAAAGCAAAGGAGAGGAGGTAGAAGACCTAGCATGAAGGAAAGGAGAGGAGGTAGAAGACCTAGCATGAAGGAAAGGAGAGGAGGTAGAAGACCTAGCATGAAGGAAAGGAGAGGAGGTAGAAGACCTAGCATGGAAGGAAAGGAGAGGAGGTAGAAGACCTAGCATGAAGGAAAGGAGAGGAGGTAGGAGACCTAGCATGAAGGAGAGGAGGTAGAAGACCTAGCATGAAGGAGAGGAGGTAGAAGACCTAGCATAAAGGAGAGGAGGTAGAAGACCTAGCATAAAGGAGAGGAGGTAGAAGACCTAGCATAAAGGAGAGGAGGTAGAAGACCTTGCATAAAGGAGAGGAGGTAGAAGACCTAGCATAAAGGAGAGGAGGTAGAAGACCTAGCATGAAGGAAAGGAGAGGAGGTCTTCTAGGCCTTCTAGTCATCTACCTCCTCTTATAGCCATGGCTGACCACCACCACCCACTACTCGCTCCCCTCTTCCCCTTCCTGTTCTTGCCCACCCTGCCACACTTCTCCACTGGCCCCTGCGCTGCTTCCTAGTGGCCGTTATCCCCGACAGCCGGTGGTCCTCTCTAACAGTAGTAGCAGGGACTAGATCTGTGGCTGTGGTGTGTCCCTGTGGATCTCCCTTCCCATTGTGTGGTGTATTGATCTGCACGTCAAAGCCCCTCCTCACAGGCACCGAGCCTGGTGCCGGACACCCTGGCCCAGTAACCCACCCACCCCGACATTTACCGTTATCTCCTTTGTGTAGGGAGAGATGAGGGATGGTGGGCAATGTGTTTGTGGGGGAGAGGGTGTGTGTGTGTGTGGGTGTGTGTGTGTGTGTGTGTAGGCTTGGATTGAGCTTTTGATTAAGAGTGTGTTCTCTAGCGAGTGATCTCATCCACGGCGCCGTCCCTACTGGCCCGGCGTGCGTGCCGAAATAATAGGTTTTATTTTTCCCTTTGAACTCTATCATCATAGCAGGTAGTAGTGAAGCGTCCCTATACAAACTGCATGTTAGGGATGTTTTCAATATTTCTACTGGTTAATTCATAACACCAACAGCTGAGACATTTGGAAAATGAGACCGTTTAACCATCACCCATGCTACTGTCTGAGGCTGCCTGACTCTCAACCCTGGATTGGATCTTTAGCAATGGAACCAAAATACATAGTATTGATCCTCACTCACTTTTGTATATACCGTATATCCATTATAATGTCTCCAATTTATACCTCTGTAATTGAATCTGTGGCTTCTTCGTTAAATACTGTACAGATGACGTTACAGAGAATCCCCCCAAAGGTCTGGTCCACTGACTGTCTGTCCTCTCCTTCCTCAGCGTCCCGCTTCAACCTGGAGACCGAGTGGAAGAACAACTACCCCCGTCTGAGAGAGCTGGACAGGGTATGCCAAGTCAACAATATTTTCCTTCACTCGTCTACTGATTCAGAGATTTTTTTTTTGAGCGGCCAAATTGGAGTGCCAGATTCCACCCAATAATCACGCGTCTTCTGTTTATCTTTTCCTCCCAGAATGAACTCTTCGAAAAAGCCAAGAACGAAATCTTGGACGAAGTCATTAGCTTGAGTCAAGTGACACCGAAACACTGGTTAGTGTTTGACCTGATGTTTCCATTTAAAAGGATGTTTGGTCACCCGCACCTTATCTACATCAATATTATTCTTTTACATTTTTTTTTAAAACATGTTCACTAATTCTGAAATGTCTGTCTGCCAGCTATGTTGTAGAAGCTATGAATGGTGGTGGGTGTGTTTATGATAAATTAGTCTTTACTGAAGTCCATGGGGATTGAGCTGGGGTTTGTCCCATTGTCACAGAGCCCTGTTCAGATATAGAGCCTTGCTTTAACAAGCTGCTGGGCTTTCATGGCTATGCGGCCCAAATGGCCCCCAGTAGGGCACCATTTGGGATGCAACCATTGGGACTCTAGAGTAAAGTGCAGTCTGAATAGTGAGGGTTTATTTCATTTACCAAAAGGGATATTTTCCATCCCTTCACAAAACCTGATATGACAGATCTGGAAGGACACATCACTACCACTTTCTGCCCTATTGCTTTCACCTATTATGCCTGTTCAGATCAGCTGCACATGTGGAGAGGACATAACCACAGGAAGCAACGTGAGACTTTTTACAAATATTTATTTTGTCTTTGTGGATTTATGTTTATTTATTGAGATGGAACTGTGAAGCCAGGTAAAGTACTAGATTGCGAGTCAGAAGTGCACTGGGTTGGATTCAAATCCTTGCTGACTCTGGTGTAGGCTGTGTGCGCACCGGTGTTCGCGGCACTAACCGCTGAACCACACAGGTCACTACTTTAGTCTTAACGTACACTCACACAGCGTCGTCTCCAAAAGTGCTGTCCAACCAAGAAGTGCTTGTTTTCCTATCTTAACCCTGTAGGGAGGCCATCCTACAGAAGAAGCTGTGGGAGCGTGTGTCCACCCACGTCATTGAGAACATCTACCTGCCTGCAGCCCAGACCATGAACTCTGGTACCTTCAACACCACCGTGGACATCAAGCTCAAACAGTGGACGGACAAGCAGCTGCCTCACAAAGCATTAGAGGTAGAGTTGCGCTGCTGCTGCCTCAATAGCTCTCTAAACCTCATCTTGCTAACGGTGTAGCTGCATGTTATAAGGAGATGTTGGTGTCATGTCTAAGTCAAGAGATAATTTAGATCACTGAAGATTGGATTTACTGTGCCAGTCAAATTTGCATGTTCTGGTTGGTATGACAGGAGTGGTGTACGGGTAGTGTAGCATCGTCAGTGTTGTCTGTAGCAGGCCATGGTGTCGTATTGATATCTGGCCCTCTGTCCTTCAGGTTGCCTGGGAGACGCTGCAGGAGGAGTTTGCCCGCTTCATGGCTGAGTACAAAGGGAAGGACCAGGACGACATCTTTGACAAGCTGAAGGAGGCGGTGAAGGACGAGAGTATCAAGAGGCACAAGTGGAACATGAGACAGCCATGGACAGCCTGGTACTCACTCACTCACTCACTCACTCACTCACTCACTCACTCACTCTCACACCAGGGTTTTTTCTGGATCAAAAAGGACCTTTGGTGTGGCAATGGGTGGAGTGAATTTTAGAGAATATTTTAGAGGCTCCCAACTGTGTAGAGAAATGTTTTTAAGACTATTTCCTACAGTTCTACAAATTTCTCCATGGAGCTGAAAACATTTTGGCAGTTTTATGCATTTTGCCATGGCTAATGAATGCAGTGTTCTTTTGCTCAAACATAATAACAATCAGTAATGTTAAATTCATTGTTTTTCACATTTTTGATTCTCCCTGAATGTCTAGCTTGTTAGTTCTCAACGATTATATTATTAAATAAAATATATATGATTTTAGTAGTTTAAGTTAACACTGACAGGGTTTTTCCATCCCAAAAATGTATAAATGTATGTATGTACACTCCATGACCTAAAGTATGTGGACACCTGCTCGTCGAACATCTCATTCCAAAATCATGGGCATTAATATAGAGTTGGTCCCCCCCTTCGCTGCTATAACAGCCTCCACTCTTCTGGGAAGGCTTTCCACTAGATGTGGTAACGTTGCTGCGGGGACCTGCTTCCATTCAGCCACGAGCATTAGTGAGTTTGGGCGCTGATGCTGGGCGATTAGGCCCGCAGTCAGCATTCCACTTCATCCCAAAGGCGTTCATTGGGGTTGAGGTCAGGGCTCTGTGCAGGCCAGTCAGGTTCTTCAACACCGATCTCGACAAACCATTTCTGTATGAACCTCACTTTGTGCACAGGGGCATTGTCATGCTGAAACAGGAAAGGGCCTTCCCAAAACTGTTGCCACAAAGTTGGAAGCACAAAATCGTCTAGAAGTTCATTGTACGCTGTAGAATTAAGATTTCCCTTCACTGGAACTAAGAGGCCTTGCCAGAACCATAGAAAACAGCCCCAGACTATTATTAATCCTCCACCAAACTTTACAGTTGGCACTATGCATTTGGGCAGGAAGCATTCTTCGCATCCGCCAAACTCAGATTTGTCCGTCGAACTGCCAGATGGTGAAGCGTGATTCTTCACTCCAGAGAACATCTTTCTATTGCTGCAGAGTTCTATTGGGCGAGCTTTACACCACTCAAGCCAATGCTTGGCATTGCACATGGTGTTCTTATCGCTTGTGTGTGGCTGCTCGGTCATGGAAACCCATTTTACGAAGCTCCCGACGAACAGTTATTGTTCTGACATTTTGACGCACTTCAGAACTTTGAGGTCCCTTTCTGTTAGCTTACGGCTGAGCCGTTGTTTCTTCTAGACGTTTCCAGCACTTACAGCACTTACAGTTGAACAGGGCAGATCTAGCAGGGCAGAAAGTTGACGAACTGACTAGTTGGAAAGGTGGCATTCTATGACGGTGTCACATTGGAAGTCACTGAGATCTTCAGTAAGGCCATTCTACTGCCAATGTTTGTCTATGGAGAATGCATGGTGGTGTGCTTGATTCTATACCTGTCAGAAATGGGTGTGGCTGAAATAGTGAAATCCACTAATTTTAAGAGGTGTCCACATTGTATGTGTATACAGTGCATTCGGGAAGGATTGGTTTTCACTCTGATATGTACTGTCAACTGTGGGACCTTTATAACGACATGTGTGTGCCTTTCCAAATCATGTTCAATCAATTGAATGTACCACAGGTAGACCCCAATCAAGTTGTAGAAACATCTCAAGAATGATCATTGGAAACAGGTTTCATCAAACCAAAGGACAGATTTTCAACAGTCTAATGTACATTGCTTGTGTTTCTTGGCCCAAGCAAGTCTCTTCTTCTTATTGGTGTCCTTTAGTAGTGTTTTTTTTCTCGCAGCAATTTGACCATGAAGTCCTGATTCACACAGTCTCTTCTGAACAGTTGATGTTGAGATGTCTGTTACTTGAAATCTGTGAAGAATTTATTTGGGCTACAATTTCTGAGGCTGGTAACTTTTAATGAACTTATCCTCTGCAACAGAGGTAACTCTGGGTCTTCCATTCCTGTGTCGGTCCTCATGAGAGCCAGTTTCATCATAGTGCTTGATGGTTTTTGCAACTGCAATTGTGTTTTCAAAGTTCTTGAAATGTTCCATATTGACTGACCTTCATGTCTTAAAGTAATGATGGACTGTTGTTTCTCTTTGCTTATTTGAGCTGTTCTTGCCATAATATGCACTTGGTCTTTTACCAAATAGGGCTATCTTCTGTATACCACCCCTACCTTGTCACAACACAGAAATCCCACAAATTAACTTTTAACAAGGTACACCTGTTAATTGAAATGCATTCCAGGTGACTACCTCATGAAGATGGTTGAGAGAATGCCAAGAGTGTGCAAAGCTGTCAAGGCAAAGGGTGGCTACTTTGAAGAATCTAAAATATATTTTGAATTGTTTTACACTTTTTTTTGGTTACTACGTGATTCCATGTGTGTTATTTCATAATTTTGATGTCTTCACTATTATTCTACAATGTAGAAAACAATACAAATAAAGAAAAACCCAGTAATTAGTTGGTGTGCCCAAACTTTTGACTGGTACTGTATGTGTAGTGCTTTCAGACCCCTTATCCTCTTTTAAAATTATTTTTATTTCAACCTCTATGTTTTTGTGAGACGCAGAGTAGATTAATGGAGGATCTCCGCATGTGTGGTTCTCACTGTGAAGCATGGAGGTGGTGTGATTGTGCTTTGCTGGTGACACTGTCAGTGATTTATTTAGAATTCAAGGCACACTTAACCAATATGGCTACCACAGCATTCTGCAGCGATATGTCATGCCATCTGGCTTCCCTATAGTGGGACTACCATTTGTTTTTCAACTGGACTATGACCCAAAACACACCTCCAGGCTGTGCAAGGGCTATTTGACAAAGAAAGAGAGTGATGGAGTGCTGCATCAGATGACCTGGCCTCCACAATCACCCGACCTCAACCCAATTGAGATGGTTTGGGATGAGTTGGACTGCAGAGTGATGGAAAAGCAGCCAACAAGTGCTCAGCATATGTGTGAACTCCTTCAAGACTGTTGGAAAAGCATTCCTCATGAAGCTGGTTGGGAGAATGCCAAGAGTGTGCAAAGCTGTCATCAAGGCAAAGGGTGGATACTTTGAAGAATCTCAAATATAAAATATATTTTGATTTAACACTTTTTGGGTTTCTACATGATTCCATATGTGTTATTTCATAGTTTTGATGTCTTCAAAATGTTTCTACAATGTAGAAAATAGTAAAAAGAAAGACCCTTGAATGAGTAGGTGTGTCCAAACTTATGACTAGTACTGTAGATATTTTTTTACGCTGTTGGGGGACCCGTAAAAAAAAAAAATCCCTGCACATATTTGCCCGTGTACACACATTCATGTGCATGAACACACACATGTTTATATACACACACACACACACACACACACACACACACACACTTTCTCATATTCAACCACATATACAGCAGGCAAACAATGGTATGCATTGATTTCCTGTCTTTTCATGCCTTGTGGGTAATGTAGTTTATCCTCTGTGTGTGTTGTCAGAGGGTGATCCAGCACAATACTCTGGAGGACCGCTCCATCACAGACAAGCCCCAGTGGGACGCAGCCATCCAGTTCATGGAGGAGACCCTGCAGGCACGCCTCAAAGACAGTAGGTTATACACACCCACCTTTTACCATGACTTCTCCCCTCTTCTGTCACATGCTTTATTTACTTCACCTGCTTTCTGGGTTATGGTTGGAAATGTCAGACATTCAAATGTTTCTCCCCCTCATTTGGGGCGGCAAGTAGCCTAGTGGTTAGAGCGTTGGACTAGTAACCGAAAGGTTGCAAGGTCTGTCGTTCTGCCCCTGAACAAGGCAGTTAACCCACTGTTCCTAGGCCGTCATTGAAAATAAGAATTTGTTCTTAACTGACTTGCATAGTTAAAGGTAAAATGAATACAATTAAATGTCTCTCCCCCTCCTATCTCTGCTCTGTCTCTCTTACTACCACTATCTCTGTTTTTCTTCTCTTCATCCCTCTCTCTCTAGCTGACTCGGTGATAAATGACATGGCGGGTCCTTACTGGAAACAACGCTGGATGAGCTGGACGAGCCGCTCGCCCGAACAGCACATCTGCAACGAAACCAAAAAGGAGCTGGAGCGCCTGCTAAAACTCCATGAGGACCACACAGCCTACCTGGCCAACGACGAGGTCACCACTGTCCGCAAGAACCTGGAGGGCCGAGGAGTGGATGTAGACCCTGTCCTGGTGAGAACCTGGCGGGCCGAGGGGTGGAGGTGGACCCTGTCCTGGTGAGAACCTGGCGGGCCGAGGGGTGGATGTAGACCCTGTCCTGGTGAGAACCTGGCGGGCCGAGGGGTGGAGGTGGACCCTGTCCTGGTGAGAACCTGGCGGGCCGAGGGGTGGAGGTGGACCCTGTCCTGGTGAGAAACTGGAGCGGTTGAGGTGGAGGTAGACCCTTCCTGGTGAGAACCCGGAGGGCAAAGGGGTGGAGGTGGACCCTGTCCTGGTGAGAACCCGGAGGGCTGAGGGGGACCCTGTCCTGGTGAGAACCCGGAGGGGTGGAGGTGGACCCTGTCCTGGTGAGAACCCGGAGGGCAAAGGGGTGGAGGTGGACCCTGTCCTGGTGAGAACCCGGAGGGCTGAGGGGGACCCTGTCCTGGTGAGAACCTGGCGGGCCGAGGGGTGGATGTAGACCCTGTCCTGGTGAGAACCTGGCGGGCCGAGGGGTGGAGGTGGACCCTGTCCTGGTGAGATCCTGGCGGGCCGAGGGGTGGAGGTGGACCCTGTCCTGGTGAGATCCTGGCGGGCCGAGGGGTGGAGGTGGACCCTGTCCTGGTGAGAACCCGGAGGGGTGGAGGTGGACCCTGTCCTGGTGAGAACCCGGAGGGGTGGAGGTGGACCCTGTCCTGGTGAGAACCCGGAGGGGTGGAGGTGGACCCTGTCCTGGTGAGAACCCGGAGGGGTGGAGGTGGACCCTGTCCTGGTGAGAACCCGGGGGGCTGAGGGGTAGAGGTGGACCCTGTCCTGGTGAGAACCCGGGGGGCTGAGGGGTAGAGGTGGACCCTGTCCTGGTGAGAACCCGGACGGGTGGAGGTGGACCCTGTCCTGGTGAGAACCTGGCGGGCCGAGGGGTGGAGGTGGACCCTGTCCTGGTGAGAAACTGGAGCGGTGGAGGTAGACCCTTCCTGGTGAGAACCCGGAGGGCCGAGGGGTAGAGGTGGATCCTGTCCTGGTGAGAACCCGGAGGGCGGAGGGGTGGAGGTGGACCCTGTCCTGGTGAGAACCTGGAGGGCCGAGGGGTGGAGGTGGACCCTGTCCTGGTGAGAACCCGGAGGGGTGTAGGTATTCCCTGTCCTGGTGAGAACCAGGGGCCTCATTTATCAACCTGGTGTAAATTTCTTACTAAATTCTAGCATACGTGGAGATATACGCATGTTTGCGTTGATAAATTAGAGCCATATATTTGTGCGGCTGTGAACGAGCGCTACATCCCGGCCTGGAAAACGCCCTCCATCTTTTTATTGTGAACATCCAAACCATCCATCTTGAACTTTTTACACGAACATCCTCATTTGCTGTTAGATTTGGAGATGTTGGAACTGGGCCATGATATTTCCTAAAAGAAAGCGCTATGGGATATTTTATCACATTTCTGTAGAGGTGTTTGTATAATGTTACCGTGACTTTTCCAAACTAAAAATGCATGCCACTTGTCTAGTGGGAATAATTGAAACCAGTTATGTCAGAAAAGGAGAGAACGTCCTACAATCATGATTTAGGCCTACAGTATATAATAAAAATACAAGAACCATTAGGTGACACGCTGCTGTTTTATCATTAGGCCTGTTTTTCATGTTTTTATTAGCCTACCATTATTATAATTCCTGTGCATCAAACTCCTCCCATTTCCCCCAAACGAACTATAAGCCAATTTGCTTGCAATACAGTTGATCAACCTTCTAAAAGTTGTGTGAAGCATTTGCATGAAGACACACACACTTCAAGTTCAACATGGATAAATACCAACCTTTGCAGGTAGACTGGCGCACACAAAGTTTATAATTTTTGGTGCTCACGCACCTTTGATAAATGAGGCACCTGGTTGGGGCAATCACAGTAATATCTCTCTTTCTCGCTATACCTCTCTCTACCTCTCTCTCTCCTTCTCTCTCTACTTCCCTCTACCTCTCTACTTCTCTCTGTCTCTCTTTGTAACATAACCACACCCGTAGAGTCAAGATACTGTATAGGGGGCATGCCCTGTAGTAAGATGTTGTAACTTAAGCTATATATGTACAGTTGAAGTCGGAAGTTTACATGCACTTTGGTTAGAGTCATTAAAACTCGTTTTTCAACCACTCCACACATTTCTTGTTAACAAACTATAGTTTTGGCAAGTTGGTTAGGACATCTTCTTTGTGCATGACACAAGTAATTTTTCCAACAATTGTTTACGGACAGATTATTTCACTTATAATTCACTGTATCACAATTCCAGTGGGTCAGAAGTTTACATAAACTAAGTTGACTGTGCCTTTAAACAGCTTGGAAAATTCCAGAAAATTATGTCATGGCTTTAGAAGCTTCTGATAGGCTAATTGACATCATTTGAGTCAATTGGAGGTGTACCTGTGGATATATTTCAAGGCCTACCTTCAAACTCAGTGCCTTTTTGCTTGACATCATGGGAAAATGAAAAGAAATCAGCCAAGACCTCAGATTTCTTTTTTGTAGACCTCCACAAGTCTGGTTCATCCTTTCCAAACACCTGAAGGTACCACGTTCATCTGTACAAACAATAGTATGCAAGTATAAACACCATGGGACTACGCAGCCGTCATACCGCTCAGGAAGGAGACGTGTTCTGTTTCCTAGAGATGAACGTACTTTGGTGCAAGAAGTGCGAATCAATCCCAGAACAACAGCAAAGGACCTTGTTAAGATGCTGGAGGAAACAGGTACAAAAGTATCTATATCCACGGTAAGACGAGTCTTATATCGACATAACCTGAAAGGCCGCTCAGCAAGGAAGAAGCCACTGCTCCAAAACCGCCATAGAAAAGCTAGACTACGGTTTGCAATTGCACATGGGGACAAAGATTGTACTTTTTGGAGAAATGTCCTCTGGTCTGATGAAACAAAAATGTAACTGTTTGGCCGTAATGACCATCATTATGTTTGGAGGAAAAAGGGGGAGGCTTGCAAGCCGAAGAACACCATCCCAACTGTGAAGCACGGGGGTGGCAGCATCATGTTGTGGGGGTGCTTTGCTGCAGGAGGGACTGATGCACTTCACAAAATAGATGGCATCATGAGGATGGAAAAATAACTGGATATATTGAAGCAACATCTCAATACATCAGTCAGGAAGTTAAAAGCTTGGTCGCAAATGGGTCTTCCAAATGGGCAATAACCCCAAGCATACTTCTAAAGTTGTGGCAAAATGGCTTAAGGACAACAAAGTCAAGGTATTGGAATGGCCATCACAAAGCCCTAACCTCAATCCCATAGAAAATTTGTGGGCAGAACGGAAAAGGCGTGTGTGAGCAAGGAGGCCTACAAACCTGACTCAGTTACACCAGCTCTGTCAGGAGGGATGGGCCAAAATTCACCCAACTTATTGTGGAAAGCTTGTGGAAGTGCTTGACCCAAGTTCATCAATTTAAAGGCAATGCTACCAAATACTAATTGAATGTGTGTAAACTTCTGACCCACTGGGAATGTGATGAAAGAAATAAAAGCTGAAATACATAATTCTATCAACTATTATTCTGACATTTCACATTTTTTAAGTAAAGTGGTCATCCTATCTGACCTAAGACAGTGAATTGTTACTAGGATTAAATGTCAGGAATTGTGAAAAACTCAGTTTAAATGTATTTGGCTAAGGTGTATGTAAACTTCCGACTTCAACTGTATGTATTCTGTATTTTGACACTTTCTATCAGACTAGGGATGGACATTTGACATTTTTGACTGTTCGGGTAATCACATATTTTTTTTTGAATATATGCCATTTATCTACTGTATATGCCAACAGTGCACAATGCCTAATTTATCATAACTGTTACAGATTACAAATCTTAAATGCCCTTATATATATTATATTCAGTCAATAAAAAAACATTTGCCATTTAATATTATTGTATATTAACCATAATATCAACTGGTTTTATTATCATTGTTGAACAAACTGTTAAAAACGGCACTAACCTCACAGCAGTGGCACTTGCTTGTAGAAGCCTTTGGCTGTACGATGGCGTAGCCTTGTTTTGTTCATTTAGCAGACGAGCTCTTATTTCCAGAGCCCTTATCACAGTCAAGTAGGGCTGTCCCCGACTAACAAAACATTATTGGGAGGGGGGCTACTGCTTGACTAAAGAAATCTTGGTCGACCAACAGCCTATCGACCAATCAATTGACTAGTCGACTAAATGGGTTCAGGGGCCCTACAGTCAAGACACCTATTTTATAGCAAAAAACATGATGTAATATAACAGAATAAAATATAACAGAATATTTTTCCAAATAAAAAAAGTTTCCAGTGCGAAGTGATGTGCTTCTGGGAGTTATTCTCAGTGACCATTTGAAACAGGGCTTAGTTTGGCCCTTTTGAAAGACACTTTTTTTTCAGGATTACAAACCAAAGTCTGTCGTCTTTTTGCTAAAGGCCTACAGACGTTAGATTTATTCTGCGTGTTCTTTGTAATTTTCTAAATGTATTAACAGTTCTACATTGAACACTGGCTGCATGGTGATGAGTCTTCATACAACAGTTTTTACATATTTTCAGTGTGGAACCTGTATGTTTAGTGGGGTTAGCCTAGGCTAACCTATTCTAAATGGTACTAGCAGTTCGCAAAGTAGCTTAAGTGGAAAATAGACGTGAAGCAATTATTCCCAAACTGCAGCTCGTTGTTTGAACACATTTCCGTACTTCAATTAACCATTCCATTTTGAATTAGTGATAATACTGTTGTCGTTTTCCAGGGAATGCAGCTTGTGTATCCTGTCAGTTAGAGGGACTTTTTTTATGCCCACCTTATAGACATTTATTTCTGTAGGCCTAACTGGAGCTTGTGTGCGAACTCGCCACGCGTGTGTAGAGGGAGCTGTCAGAACGCAATTGAGAGAGTGAGACACGGAGGGGGAAATGAAATTTAGGGAGGAGAACTGTGTGATGCTTGCCATGGTTTCTTTTTTTGTTGTACCCCGCAAATGCACATTTACTAATAGAATACTAGAGTCAAAGCAAATTAACGTTGTCTTCAAGACAAAATTTGATTTACTTTTACATTATTTGAAAACAGTGTGATCTCTAGTTAAAGATGGGTTTCTGATGTCGTCTGTTTGAGTACTCATACTTATTCTTACTTCAGACAGTAATGTAATCAGCGGGGGAGACAAGCAAGTGTGGGAAAGGTGGACGCGGGTTCTGCTCCGTTGGGTTTGTATATGTGACGTGCCAGGAAGAGTTACCTCTCGACCACAGATCTGCACGTCCTTTGCCTATAAATTGCCCCTCTCACTCCGGTCCCCTCTTTTACTTGCTGTATTTCTAGATCAAGGACACGTGGCACCAGCTGTACCGACGTCACTTCCTGCAGAAGGCGCTGCATCACTGTAACCTGTGTAGACGAGGCTTCTACTACTACCAGAGACAATTTGTTGACTCTGAGGTAAGGGACCTAGGCTCTTTGGTAAGCTGCCAGAGTTAGCTGATTTCAGAGGGAAGTTATGGACGTAGGTTTGCAAAATTCCAGTAACTTTCCCAACGTTCTCTGTATTTCCAGAAATCCCGGTTGGAAGATTCCTGGAAAGATTTTTGGAATATCTTGGAATTCTGGGAAAGATACTGGAATTTTGTAACCCTATATGGACTGTAGTAAGTTGTCCTGTTGTCTCTGACTGTTGCATGTAACTTACTAATATAATACGTTCCCTGTCTCAGTGCATGACTCATGTTTGTCTCTCACCACAGCTGGAGTGCAATGATGTAGTCCTGTTCTGGAGGATTGAGAGGATGCTCCTCATCACAGCCAACACACTCAGACAGCAGCTCATCAACACAGAGGGTAGGCTGGGACTTGGCTATAGATCTGGGGCTGTGGTACAGGGCTGTATAGGCCCCTTTTTCACGCCACCAGAAATCTTACTTCCCTTCAGAGGATGCTGCTCATGCTGGCCAAACTGCTCAGCCAGCTGCAGACTAGGTAGTAATATATGCGTGTTTCAATCTAACTTTCGCTATCTCTTCAGAATATGTGATTGCGGTTTAACTGTTGATCAGAAAATTCTCAAATTAATATGCCATAGTTGTCACTGTCTTTTGGTATTAGATTAGTTTGGTCAACCTTTTGAAAGCAAAATTAACGTTAGCGACCTTGTAAACAAATGCGGCGCCATGTTGGCGGAGGTTATTACCCGTCTAGCCTTGACTGAAAGTGGCATTTCCGGCCTTGTGAGAAGGGGCTGGGATATAGGGATGGGGCAGGAGCATTTGACTGGGCTGAGTTGTTCTACTGAGCTGGGCTGAATCTGGGCTTGGCTGGGCTGAGTCGTTCTACTGAGCTGGGCTGAATCTGGGCTTAGCTGAGCTGAGTCGTTCTACTGAGCTGGGCTTGACTGGGATGAACCAGCAATGGTCAATATTATTGTCATGTAACATTCACCCTCTTAGTCTGCCAACTGCCAAGCCCTCATCAGAGCATACATACATGCAGGCAGCTACCGTGATATATTTTCCATGGCAAAAATGAAAACACGAAGCAGACAAAACTCTTTGGTCCTTTTAAAAACGTAAAATATTGTGTGCTATAGCTTGGAATATATATAAATGTGGCTCTGGATGACAACATAATGATTTTTGCTTTTGTTTCCTTGCCACGATACTAACGCGTATCGCCATACTGCTATCGTCTCTGCCCTTTTTTATAGTTCCTAACTGGTTCTAATGAGAGGCAGGGTAAATGGTCTGAGTCATATTTTGAATGGAGGCTGTCTGCCCCCCTGTCCTGTCTGCCCCCCTGTCCTGTCTGCCCCCCTGTCCTGTCTGCCCCCCTGTCCTGTCTGCCCCCCTGTCTGTGAGTGAGCTGAGATACTGTGAGCTGAGATACTGGAGCTAGGCAGCAGACGCAGTAGAATAACTGACTGCATCCCAAATGGTTGTGCACTACTTTTAACCTGGGCCTAGAGGGTGCCATTTGAGTCTCGGCCACACTCAAATGTCTTGTTCAGAAAGCGCTTGCTCCATAGTTCTACTGAGTTTTGCTGAGCAAAGTGTCTGTCTGGAGGTCTGTCTGGAGGTCTGTCTGGAGGTCTGTCTGTCTGTCTGTCTGGAGGTCTGTGTTCCCTTTATCTTTGATGTCTGACTTTTTGTCTCTGTGTGGGTGTGTCCGGGTGTGTGTGTGGGGTTGTGTGTTTGCGTTTGCACACTCAGTACGGCGCCTGGAAAAGAACGTGAAGGAGGTGCTGGAAGACTTTGGCGAGGACAACGAGAGGAAGGTCCACCTTATCACCGGACGCAGAGTACAGCTGGCAGAAGACCTTAGTGAGTCACCTACACACACACACACACACACACACACACACACACACACAGGGTACACACACACACACACTGGGTACACTCACTGGGTGTATACACACATTGAGTACACACACACACACACACACACTGGCTACGCACACGCACACTGGCTACGCGCACACACACACACACACACACACACACTGGCTACACACACACACATACTACATTGCACCCAGTTGGGTTTAATCAGAATGGTATTGTTAGTCACATTTATGCTCGTCCCTCCTGCTTATGCCTTACTTAAGCAATACGTTCCGAGGGGGTGTGGTATATGGCCAATATACCACGGCAAAGGGCTGTTCTTTGGGACAACGCAACACAGAATACCTGGATACAACCCTTAGCTGTGGTATATTGGCCATATACCACCAACCCCCGAGGTGCCTTATAACTATTATAAACAGGTTGCCAACGTAATATACAACAGTATAAAGAAATGTTTTTTTGTCTTACCTGGCTTTCAGCCAATCAGCATTCAGGCCTTGAGCCACCTAGTTTATAGTAGTGAATAGATTGTGACCTATATTATGCTAAGTAATAAATCATTTATATTATAGTGATAATATGAGGAGCAACAGACTTTTTCTGCAGATAAATGTTGTTTTGAATGTGATTGAATCGGCTGTGAGTTTTCTTTGATTTGATGGCACTGTATATTGTGTTTTAGTGCAATATACCTGACACCACTAGATGGCAGTGGTGTTTTTATCTTTGTATTTATTTTGGATCCCCATTAGCTGCTGCCAAGGCAGCAACTACTCTTCCTTGGGTCCAGATAAATTAAGGCAGTTCTACATACAATACATTCACAACAGTTTTCACAACATACTAAGTGTGTTCCCTCAGGTCCCTACTCTACTACCACATATCTACAACACTGTGCCACTGTGTCTGTGCCTATGTTTTTGTTGCTTCAGTCTCCGCTGTTCCATAAGGTGTATTTTTATCAGGTTTTTTTTATTTAATTTTACTGCTGGCATGAGTTACTTGATGGGGCGGCTAGTAGCCTAGTGGTTAGAGCGTTGGGCCAGTAACTGAAAAGTTGCTGGATCGAATCCCTGAGCTGACAAGGTAAGAATCTGTCGTTCTGCCCCTGAACAAGGCAGTTAACCCACTGTTCCCCGGTAGGCCGTCATTGTAAATAAGAATTTGTTCTTAACTGACTTGCCTAGTTAAATAAAGGTTAAATAAATAAAAATAAAGAATGTGGAATACAGTTCCATGTATTCCGGGGCGGTGCTAGCTTGTATAGCTCCCTGGGCGAACCCCCCCATTCTGCACTAACTGGCATTTTTATTCAGACATTTGGAATAACGCAAGTAAATAATCATAACATGAAAAAATGTATATACAAAAATAAGTTTCATAAATATCAAAAATAAGTAACAAAGACAAATAGAAACAAATTGTAGTATATAAATACAAATAAAAGCGAATCGAATTATTACCCTATTGCTAACAAAAAAAACGAATTGCACAAATCCTATATCACACAAATAGAATAACACACTTATAAAGAAGAGAACCTGATTATTACACTATTGCACTTCAAACAAGAAACACCCTAACTAATTGCATTAGTACTGTACAAAGTTAGAGGTGCGCTATTTGATAGATTCCCCCCTACCTCGGGCTTCCAGTGGGGAGACCTGAGGTCAACCTCTACCCCCTGCCCGTCTCCTACTTCTGAGTGGCAGTAGCCTGCCAAGCTCACTAACTAGAATCAGGGCGCCCACTCCGACAAGGTTAATTGACCAACAGTCCCACACGGTGACATGATATCATTGACGTGATGTGCAAACGAGCGATAGAAAACCGATCGCGCAAATGTCACCATTACGAATATTGTATATATTTTTCTTTTGTGAGGCTGCCTCGTGCCACCCCCGGCAAGATGCCGCCATGGGCGGCTGCCCATGTTGCCCATACCTAAATCCGCCACTGCATGGTTACCACGAAGAAAAGGTGAAGTCCTCACTCATTGGAAAGGGTCGAGTGGATCTCTCTCTCCTGCTTCTGTTACTGCTACAGATTGACAGCTGCTCAGAAGGGGGGTGTCTGCTTTTTAATTTGTATTTATTTAAACTTTATTTAACTTGGCAAGTCAGTTAAGAACAAATTCTTATTTACAGTGACTGCCTAGGAAAAGGCAAAAGGCCTCCTGCTGGGACGCAGTGACCTCTTAGACACTGGCTGACCACTGTGTAGCTTATTTACCTGGAGCCTGTACATGTGCCTTCCATTAGGAAAGACTAGCTCTCACTCGCACTCTTACACACACACACGAGCCACACACCACCCACAAGACCCTTTCGCGACACCACCCGCAAGGCCTTTCAGACACCACCCGGCGCTCTTTCAGACACCACCCGCCCGCCCTCTCGCACACCACCCGCCCGCCCTCTCGCACACCACCCGCCCGCCCTCTCGCACACCACCCGCCCGCCCTCTCGCACTCCGATAACAGAGGAAGCAATTTTTTTTGTGCTGCCACTTCAATTAGCACGTGATGATGTGGCAGGTGACACATTGCTTCTTCAATATCTGGACAACTTGACTGCTGACATGAAAAACATTTAAAGGTCAAAGTCACAAAAGTCACCATTATTAGTCAGTTGTACAACCAAATGCCTTCAACCGAAATGTGTCTCCCGCATTTAACCCAACCCCCCTGAATCAGAGAAGTGCGGGGGGCTGCCTTAATTGACATCCACGTCTTCGGCGCCCGGGGATCAGTGGGTTAACTGCCTTGTTCAGGGGCAGAACGACAGATTTTTTCCTTGTCAGCTCGGGGATTCGAACTTGCAACCCTCCGGTTACAAGTCCAACGCTCTAACCACTAAAAGATAGATTTTGAGTGGTATTTTCCTTTTACATGTGCATTACTGAAGCAGCACTAGAGTCCTGCTGCCAGGCCTTTGTCTTGGTTTCACACACACTCACACTCACACACACTCTCACACACAGAGAGTTAGAAAAATAAGGGTGCTGGGCTCTGTCAAAACCAATCAGGGCACCCTTATAAGTCACAAGTCAATGTTTAGTCAATTTGAACCCTAGACACACACACACTCACACTAGACTATTGTTATTTTCCTCTAAGTTTGGTGAAGGTGTCTGCATTGATAAAGCCTTCCACCTGCAGCTATTGCTGTTCTGTTGTAGAGGAGCTCATTTCTCACTCCTACGTGTGTGCCAGCTAGGTAGACAGGTATTCAGGTGTTGCCTTAAACATACACACCTCTCTTTCACTGTGTGCCACCTCGCCACCAAAGAAGAGGCGACTCTGCGATGCTGGCCTTCTAGGCAGAGTTGCAAAGAAAAAATCCATATCTCAGACTGGCCAATAAAAAGAAAAGATGGGCAAAAGAACACAGACACTGGACAGAGGAACTCTGCCTAGAAGGCCAGCATCCTGGAGTCGCCTCGTTGACGTTGAGACTGGCGTTTTGCGGGTACTATTAAATGAAGCTGCCAGTTGAGGACTTGTGAGGCGTCTGTTTCTCAAACTAGACACTCTAATGTACTTGTCGCTTGCTCAGTTGTGCCCCGCGGCCTACCACTCCTCTTTCTATTCTGGTTAGAGACAGTTTGGCTTGTTCTGTGAAGGGAGTAGTACACAGCGTTGTATGAGATCTTCAGTTTCTTTTACTCACTCACTTTACTCACTGCCATTGGAACACAGGAGTGATGGTTGCTGATAATGGGCCTCTGTACGCCTATGTAGTTTTCTATAAAAAATCATCAATTTCCAGCTACAATAGTCATTTACAACATTAACAATGTCCACACTGTATTTCTGATCAATTTGATGTTATTTTAATGGACCAAAAAATAGCTTTTCTTGCAAAAACAAGGACATTTCTAAGTGACCCCAAACTTTGGACCGGTAGTATATACATTTTAATGGCCCACTAAACACCTGTTTTATTCGCGCCCATCTTACTGAACTAAGCGATTGCGGAGGTTTGGAGATGGCACAGTCCAAGAAGAAGGGAAATGTGGCTGCACGATGCACGTCTCTTTCCAGAATCCGGGCTCTCCCGCCAATTTGTGCACATTCATTGTTTCATAGCTTCGTTGTGTGAATTATTTGCGTTTGATTGCTAGTCTATCCGTTCCCCATTACATGTATCACCAGTAGTACATTTACCATTAATTCCTGTCATTTCTAATCTACAATGTTTGTTTGGTTAGGTTCATGTCTTATTGCATTCAATATAATATTTTTCTAGTCTTTTACCATTATCATTGTCAGAGTGGACAACCTTTGCTACACTTGTGAGAAACAAGTTTTGGTTTATTTCATTCCTTTTACGAGTTTGGTCAATTTAGTCATTGTCTTTTGTTTGGAACGCTCCTGTCAATGTTGGGTAATCACACGCACCTGATTACACATAGAAGTAGGCCTAGAGGCTACCTGGCCTGCGCGCAACTGTAGGCATATAAATGTGCCCATTTGGGGATCGAATTACTATGTCTGATTGGCTTAACACACCACCACTAATGACCTGTGGAGCTTCTCAAAGTAATGTTTTCTTCACCTCAAACAGCAAGCAAATGTATTTTTATATCCATTAAGAATAACAATAGTTCCTCATTGTATTTGAAAAATATTTCCATCTCTCTCCCTTTTGATAACCACCACTAAGCGTGAACAATAGTTTGTCAAATGTGTTTGAAAAATATTTCCATTTCTCTCCCTTTGTAAAACCACTAAGTGTGAAAGGGAGAAATTCCAGTGGAAACATCATTTCTTCTTATCCCTTGTGCAAATAGCTTACAGCTGTCTGTCCTGAGCTCACTGGTGCAGGAAACTCTGAGGGTCCAGAATATTCTTTACAGTGTTGCAAGCATGTGCTTCTGGATGGACACTAGTTGGTAGTTGATATAATGTTTAAAGTTTGTTGCAGACAAGCCATGCATAGCCAATGTGATTTATATGATATTTATTTTTATCTGGGTATTTTCTACCTGCAGGCTGCAATGTTTTTATTTGTTGACTCTATAGGCTATTTTTACATAGTTGGCAATAGAAGATACTTTTTAGGTTTGTCATTTACATTTGGATCGAATTTTGATTAACCACATGACAATGATTTTGAAATACAAAATGAAACTGTTCCACGAAAATATGCAAATGAAAACCATAACTTGCATGCAGATGGGTAGAAAATGGCAAGATAAATTGGCATTCCACATGAGAATTTTGCGGACTCGCAGCCTATCACCGGCAACTTCAGGAGAGTAACGGCAGAATCTGCCAAAGCCAGTAGGAGTGGGAGGAGGATGGTCGGGACAGGTGAGGTGTTTCTTCTTCTGGTTATCTTGATCTCTGGCTCCCTCTTGAGTCATTTGTGTCGTATTTCATCAGACAAGCTCAATGTAGTTGAATTTATTAAAACACAGGGTGTGTCTGTCTATACATGGAAAAATAGACTTAAAAATGTTTACGAATCGATTGGTCGAAAGAACAGGTGACTTTCGGTCGACCAAGATTTTTGTTTGTCGGGACCGTCCTAATTATGTTAAAGGGGTTCAATGAATTCATGTAAGGTTGTCTGTGTCAGTCAGCTTGATATGGTGAGTGTTGAGTAGTGTGCTGGTTAGCTTTCTGTAAGTGTGGAGGTGACTGTCTGTGATGTAGACCTAGATGTGTGGAGTGGGCTCGAGGGCTGTGTCCCAAATGGCACCCTATCCCAATGGGTCCTGGTCAGAAATTGTGCACGATTATAGGGGAAAACGGTGCCATTTTGGGATGCAGCCATGGAGGTCTCAGAAAGGCAGTGGAGCCAATCACTCTAAATGACCAGACGGACTCTACTGTCTCCAAGATGAGCCTCAACGCACACTCACAAGACTAAGTGTGGAAGTCCACTATGGACTCCCATCTCCAACTAGAACGTTTTGAGCTGAAAGTTATTTCAAAGATTTTTTATAACCTAACCAAGATAGACCACAGCCTGTCGTTTTATATCTGAAATATTGGTCTCATTGTTCGATATGTGGTTATGCTCTTGTAATTTCTTATCTCCATCAAGTCTCAAACTGCTTGTCTGCGATCCAAATGCAGGCCCCTGGCAAAAGGAGTTTGAGACCCCAGATCTAGTCTGAAAACCCAACAGGAATCATCTGATGATGATCGTTAACCATCTATGATGTTAACGTTTCATGTTATTCAATGCTTTTTCCTGGTAAATAGTCAATAACAAGCTAATGTGTGTGATGGAGATATTAGACGTGACATGGTACGAACAAAAGTCTAGTGATGTTTGGAGCAGCTGGGAAATTAGGTTTAACTCTGACGTAAGCATGTCCCCTCTCGCACACCTGTGTGCTTTTTCACCCTCCCCTGAAAGACTCCACAGGAGATTCCACCAGTTTAGTCGGTGTGTGTGTGTGTGTGTGTGTGTGAGAAACTGAACACGGTGGTACTTGAATTCCCCTCCGATCTGTTTTTACACGCACCTCTTCTGAGGAGGCTAGATGACGGCCCCTCGTAAAGGTATTAGGCCAGGTCAGGCCCCAGGAGTCTGGTAGTTACTGGATGGAAGGGAAACGTTTATTTCTCTCGCTCTCTAGCTCTCTTTCCATCTCTCATTGATGGAGGGCGCGTGTATATTAGTACTCACACACACACAGGCAGACGGGAAGGCAGGCAGGCAGGCGGAGGAGTCCTTTTTATATACACAGCGTCTGTATACAGACGCATGCGCCCGCCAGCACGGCCACACTCACACCAGACCAGCGCACGCCTCTTCACCTTTTACCCCAGGTCTTTTTGAGCTGTTCCTGTGAGCTTAGTGCTGATATTGTGTGTTTGCATGCATGCGTGCTGCGTAAAGACCACAGTAGCACTCTTAGTAGTCTGTACCTGCTCCCTGGAATGCCCTTCCTCTCTCACGCAGTCCTACATCTCACTTCTTCTCCCTCCATACCTTTCATCGCTATTTTGTTTCTCCCCCCTCCTTTTCTTTGAGCAGTTCTACCTCTGTTCTCCCCCTCCCCCCACCCCCCTCTCTCCAACACAGGACTGTTTATACCCCTCCCTGCCAGCCGGGGAGGAAACAGCTTCCGCCATTCCAACAGCTGGATCAGAGGCCCTCAATACCACCTCCTCCACACCCCGGCCAGCCAGCCAGTCCCAGTCACAACCCCCTGCCTTCACCTCTCTCTTTTCTTCCCCCCTTCCTCTCTGAGGCTAGGAACCGGGGCTGTCCACGCTCCCTCCGACACCTGGTGTTTTAGTGACCCACTCCGCTCTCTACACACATCCTGCTCCACTGCATGTGTTTGACAGTCCTGCAGCAGCAGTCTCCGGGTGGGTGTAAATCTCTCCTCACTGGGCCTGAGTGTGTGGATGGGTGAGAGGTGGGGGATGTTCTGGGAGACTGTTCAACCTGTCAGACACCCAGCCAGAAGGAGAATGGCTAGGCTGTTGGCCCTGCCTTTCCCAGGACCGGCCTCATTACTCTCATCTTTGAAGGCAACAGGTGAAAGCAATAATGTTAAAAGTAACCAGTCAAGTCCTTTCATTTATCCCTGATAATGAAGTAAAGAGCAAAGGAAGCCGTTTTTAAGATCTTGGGACACAACCTTAACTGTCATCTTTTTTTGTCGAGCAGTGGCAAAATAAAAAAATGTATGGCACACTAGACACCTGTCTGACTCACGCCTTTCTGAATAGACTAATCCATTGCAGAGGCCGCTGGGATAGCACACCAGTATCACCAGTAGTACATTTTCCATTAATTCCCATAATTTCTAATATTCAATGTTTGTTTGGTACAACCTAGGCTACACTAAACAAAAGTTTGTATTTAATTCCATGTATGAGTTGTAATGTATTAATTGTCTTTTTGTTTGGAGCGCTCCTGTCAATCTTGAGAAAGGACATGCACCTAATTACGTAAAGAAGTAGGCCTAGGCTACCTGGCCTGTGTGCAAATGTAGTCCTACTGTATAAATGTGCCCATCTGGGGATCTGATAGTATTTCTTATTGTCTTAAATCGCCATCACTGTGGAGCTTCTCAAAGTATTTTTTTCTTCACCTCAAACACAAACTAATGTCTTTTTTTTTTAATCCATTGAGCCTTATTCTAAAATTGAGTATTTTTTTTTTTATCCATCTACACACAATACCCCATAATGACAAAGCAAAAACAGGTTTTATAAATGTTTGCTAATATACAAATAAAAAAATTATACCTTTTTTTTACACAAGTATTCAGACCATTTGCTAAACTGAGCTCTGCTACATACTGTTTCCATTGATCATCCTTGATGTTTATACAACTTGATTGGAGTCCACCTGTGGTAAATTCAATTGATTGGGCATGATTTGGAAAGGCACACACCTGTCTATATAAGGTCCCACCGTTGACAGTGCATGTCAGAGCAAAAACCAAACCATGAGGTCGAATGAATTGTCCATAGAGCTCCGAGACAGGATTGTGTCGAGTCACAGATCTGGGGAAGGGTACCAAAACATTTCTGCAGCATTGAAGGTTTCCAAGAACACAATGACTTCCATCATTCTTAAATGGAAGAAGTTTGGAACCACCAAAACTCTTCCTAGAGCTGACCGCCCGGCCAAACTGCGCAATCGGGGGGGAGAAGAGCCTTGGTCAGGCAGGTGACCAAGAACCCAATGGTCACTGTGATTTCCTCTGTGGAGATGGGAGAACCTTCCAGAAGTACAACAATTTCTGCTGAATGCTAAGCGTCACATCTGGAAGAAACCTGGCACCATCCCTACCGCGAAGCATGGTGGTGGCAGCATCATGCTGTGGGAATGTTTTTCAGCGGCAGGAACTAGCCAGAATCGAGGGGGAAAATGAACGCAGCGAAGTATAGACAGATCCTTGATCAAAACCTGCTTCAGAGTGCTCAGGACCTCAGAATGGGGCGAAGGTTCACCTTCCAAAAGGACAACGACCCGAAGCACACAGCCAAGACAACGCAGGAGTGGCTTTGGCACAAGTTTCTGAATGTCCTTGAGTGGCCCAGCCAGAGCCCCGGACTTTAACCTGATTGAACATCAGAGAGACCTGAAAATAAATGGGAAAAACTCTCCAAATAAAGGTGTGCCAAGCTTGTAGTGTCATACCCAAGAAGACTTGGGGCTGTAATCACTGCCAAAAGGGATTTATTAACCAAGTACTGAGTAAAGGGTATGAATACTTATGTAAATGTGATATTTCCGTTTTGAATTTTTTATATATTTACTAAAATGTCTAAACCCGTTTTTGCTTTGTATGTAGATTGATGGGGGGGGAGGGAACAATTGAATACATTTTAGAATAAGGCCACAAAATGTGTAAAAAGTCAAGGGTTCTGAATTCTTTCCGAATGCACTGTATTTTTTTATTTGTTTACAAGCACACAATGACTAAAGACCCGGAGCCTTGTGAGTCACTCACTGTTGTGCAGCACGCACCAGGTGATCTAGTTACAGTATGGAATTCACAACTAATCGTTTGCCAGCTAGATAACTGTATAAAATGTGCTAAATTCTCTGCAGTTGTGCATTTGCTTTGCTAATTTAGTAGCTATGTAGCTAAGTTAGCTTCTGCCAAAATCAAGCTTCGCTTGGTAACCGTAGAGAATCCCCCCTTGGATCAAGAGCCTTGCTGCCTATTTGTTTTGAGTGAGCAGCAAACTGTGAGTAGCATTTTGTAGTTACTTGTATAATTTATGAGCTGGGGATGTCTGTCCTGCAAATAAATAGTTTATGCCAGAGACTGTATAACATTTTCGCAATGCGCTCATTAGCATTTAGTTAGCGTTCTCTGAGATTTTACATGTACTTGTTAGCATTGCTGACCTTCAGATTACAGAGGCAGTGGGTGTTGGAAATAGCACCCACCTTTGTGTTCTGTGCTGGTATTATGAATATCCTTGGATGGCACATGGTCGGTATGACAATCTGGACCCGCCCAAGCCTAGTTTGCTATATAGAGGAATAGGATGCCATTTGAGACAAAACCCACAGTCTCAGAGAGCAATCAATCAAATGTGTTTGTAAAGCCCTTTTTACATAAGCCAATGTCCCAAAGTGCTGTACAGAAACCCAGACTAAAACCCCAAACAGCAAGCAATGCAGATGTAGAAGCACGGTGGCTAGGAAAAACTCCCTAGAAAGGCCAGAACCTAGGAAGAAACCTAGAGAGGAACCAGGCTATGAGGGGTGGCCAGTCCTCTTCTGGCTGTGCCAGGTGGAGATTATAACAGAACATGGCCAAGATGTTCAAACGTTCATAGATGACCAGCAGGGTCAGATAATAATAATCACAGTGGTTGTAGAGGTTGCCACAGGTCAGCACCTTAGGAGAAAATGTCAGTTGGTTTTTCATAGCCAATCATTCAGAGTTAGAGACAGCAGGTGCGGAAGAGGGAGAGTCTAAAACAGCAGGTCCGGGACAAGGTAGCACGTACAGTGAACAGGTCAGGGTTCAATAGCCGCAGGCAGAACAGTTGAAACTGGAGCAGCAGCACGACCAGGTGGACTGGGCACAGCAAGGAGTCATCAGGCCAGGTTGTCCTGAGGCCGGGGGGGAGGGGGAGGTAGGGAGAGAGACAACACAAAAGACAGGAGAAAGACCCTAGCCCCCCCCCCCCCCAAGACAGGAGGGGTCGGGAGACACTGGCCCCGTTCGACTATACCCCAGGACAGGGCCAAACAGGCAGAATATAACCCCACCCACTTTGCCAAGGCACAGCCCCCACACCACTAGAGAGAGATCTTCAACCACCAATCTACTATCCTGAGACAAGGCGTATAGCCAACGAAGATCTCCGCCACGGCACGAACCCCAGGGGGACGCCAACCCGGACAGGAAGATCACGTCAGAGACTTAACCCACTCTGACGCACCGCACCCCTCCTAGGGACGGCATGGAAGAGCACGAATACAGTGAGGGGAAAAAAGTATTTGATCCCCTGCTGATTTTGTACGTTTGCCCACTTACAAAGAAATTATCAGTCTATAATTTTAATGGTAGGTTTATTTGAACAGTGAGAGACAGAATAACAACAAAAAAATCCAGAAAAACGCATGTGAAAAATGTTATAATTGGAATTGCATTTTAATGAGGGAAATGAGTATTTGACCTCTCTGCAAAACATGACTTGGTACTTGGTGGCAAAACCCTTGTTGGCAATCACAGAGGTCAGACATTTCTTGTAGTTGGCCACCAGGTTAGCACACATCTCAGGAAGGATTTTGTCCCACTCCTCTTTGCAGATCTTCTCTGTCATTAAGGTTTCGAGGCTGACATTTGTCAACTCGAACCTTCAGCTCCCTCCACAGATTTTCTATGGGATTAAGGTCTGGAGACTGGCTATGCCACTCCAGGACCTTAATGTGCTTCTTCTTGAGCCACTCCTTTGTTGCCTTGTCTGTGTGTTTTGGGTCCTTGTCATGCTGGAATACCGATCCACGACCCATTTTCAATGCCCTGGCTGCGGGAAGGAGGTTCTCGCCCAAGATTTGACAGTACATGAACCTGTCCATCGTCCCTTTGATGCGGTGAAGTTGTCCTGTCCCCTTAACAGAAAAAACACCCCCAAAGCATAATGTTTCCACCTCCATGTTTGGCGGTGGGCATGGTGTTCTTGGGGTCATAGGCAACATTCCTCCTCCTCCAAACACAGTGAGTTGAGTTGATGCCAAAGAGCTCCATTTTGGTCTCATCTGACCACAACACTTTCACCCAGATGTCCTCTGAATCATTCAATGTTCATTGGCAAACTTCAGACGGGCATGTATATGTGCTTTCTTGAGCAGAGGGACCTTGCGGGCCCTGCAGGATTTCAGTCCTTCACGGCGTAGTGTGTTACCAATTGTTTTCTTGGTGACTATGGTCCCAGCTGCCTTGAGATCATTGACAAGATCCCCCGTGTAGTTCTGGGCTGATTCCTCACCGTTCTCATGATCATTGCAACTCCACGAGGTGAGATCTTGCATGGAGCCCCAGGCCGAGGGAGATTGACAGTTCTTTTGTGTTTCTTCCATTTGCGAATAATCGCACCAACTGTTGTCACCGTCTCACCAAGCTGCTTGGCGATGGTCTTGTAGCCCATTCCAGCCTTGTGTAGGTCTACAATCTTGTCCCTGAGAGCTCTTTGGTCTTGGCCATGGTGGAGAGTTTGGAATCTGATAGATTGATTGCTTCTGTGGACAGGTGTCTTTTATACAGGTAACAAACTGAGATTAGGAGCACTCCCTTTAAGAGTGTGCTCCTAATCTTAGCTAAGTTACCTGTATAAAAGACACCTGGAAACCAGAAATCTTTCTGATTGAGAAGGGTCAAATACTTATTTCCCTCATTAAAATGCAATTACATTTATAAAATTTTTCACATGCGTTTTTCTGGATTTTTTTGTTATTCTGTCTCTCACTGTTCAAATAAACCTACCATTAAAATTATAGACTGATCATTTCTTTGTCAGTGGGCAAACGTACAAAATCAGCAAGGGATCAAAAACCTTTTTTCCCCTCACTGTAAGCCAGTGACTCAGCCCCTGTAATGGGGTTAGAGGCAGGGAATAAAAAAAAATATATATATATATTTTTCACCTTTATTTAACCAGGTAGGCAAGTTGAGAACAAGTTCTCATTTACAACTGCGACTTGGCCAAGATAAAGCAAAGCAGTTCAACACATACAACAACACAGAGTTACACATGGATTAAAACAAACATACAGTCAATAATACAGTAGTGCAAATTAGGTAGGATAAGGAAGGTAAGGCAATAAATAGTCCATGGTGCAAAGTAATTACTATATAGCATTTAAACACTGGAATGGTAGATGTGCAATGTAGAAAAACTGGGGTGCAAAGGAACAAGATAAATAAATAAATACGGTAGGGGATGAGGTAGTTGGTTGGGCTATCATTGCTGCCAGTCATTGGCAGCAGAGAACTGGAAGGAGAGTCGGCCAAAGGAGGAATTGGCTTTGGGGGTGACCAGTGAGATATACCTGCTGGAGCGTGTGCTACGGGTTGGTGCTGCTAAGGTGACCAGCGAGCTGAGATAAGGCGAGACTTTACCTAGCCGGGACTTGTAGATGACCTGGAGCCAGTGGGTATGGCGACGAGTGTAAAGCAAGGGCCAGCCAACGAGAGCGTACAGGTCGCAGTGGTGGGTGGTATATGGGGCTTTGGTAACAAAACGGATGGCACTGTGATAGACTGCATCCAATTTGTTGAGTAAAGTATTGGAGGCTAGAATCCCAGTGGAGAGAGTGGAGCCGGCCAGGCAGAGATAGCAAGGGTGGTTTGTTGCGCCAGTGCCTTTCCGTTCACCTTTGAACCCCTGGGCCAGACTACACTCAATCATAGGACCTACTGAAGAGATTAGTCTTCAATAAAGACTTAAAGATTGAGACTGAGTCTGCGTCTCTCACATGGATAGGCAGACCATTCCATAAATATGTAGCTCTATAGGAGAAAGCCCTGCCTCCAGCTGTTTGCTTACAAATTCTAGGGACAATAAGGCCTGCTTCTTGTGACCGTAGCGTACGTGTAGGTATGTATGGCAGGACCAAATCGGAATGATGGGTAGGAGCAAGCCCATGTAATGCTTTGTAGGTTAGCAGTAAAACCTTGAAATCAGCCCTAGCCTTAACAGGAAGCCAGTGTAGAGAGGCTAGCACTGGAGTACCATTACTGTTCACACACTAGGCTCCTGCTAGCTGTCCATCGCTCAGATAAGAGCACTCAACCTGGATGAGGTGTTAGGAAAACCATACACTTCCTCTCTCACATTGTAACAATAGAGCAGGGCTGTTTTAAGAGCTCTCTCTTGGTCTGTTCTGTTGCTCTGGTCAGGTTAAGCCTTTGAACAGATGATGTTTCCCAGCAGGTGGGTTACCAGGTCAACTCATAGCTAAGATGTAGATGATTTGTCATGTTTATTGCTGAATTGTTAAAGTTGGCAGGTCCTCTAATTGTGTGTTAGATATTTCATCCACACTTTTCCCCATCTCCCACTGTCCTAGATAAAGGCACATATCAGTTTTGAGATATTGAGTTTGAATGTGCTTGCGATGACAATTCACTCTAGCGTGGCATTAGGGAATTTAGTTTGTGGTTTGCTGCTCCTGCACAATGGGATGTGTGTGTGTGGGCTCAGCACCAGCTGGAGGCCCGTATTTACCTGAGGGTGTTTAAATGTTGGGTGTTCTTCTGGGGGGCTGATGTGCTGAGTATGATGTGTCGGTCGGCATCGGCCGTGCAATCTCTGTGGTTGTTGAGGTTGTTTGGGATCAGCGCTGTGCCTAATGGGATGTAGTGACATGCAGGCTTTGGGGGATGTCCCGAGTCGGACCGCCAGATTCATCCTTGTCTGATTGAAGTAATGGAAACTGAGACAGGTGGGGCTTTACCAGAGTAGGACCCTGGTTTGAGTGTCACTGTCAGGCTTTGCTTTGGAATTGACATCACAGGTGATTCAGGTCAGTCTGTCTATGTCTGTCTATCTGTTTGCATGCCTGCCTATGTGCGTGACTGACTGTCTGTCTGTTTGCCTGCGTGTGTCTGTCTGTCTGTCGGCCTACCTCTGTCTGTCGGCCTGTCTGTCCGGAGTTCATCAGTGGAAAGTCCACACACCTGTGGCTCTGAGGGATTATGACAGCGAATCCATTTAAACACTCTGTCATCCCGAGGCCGACGTTACCCCGTAAGATTGATTGTCCAGGCTACTTAACTGGCTCTCTGTGGTTTACCTTGATTTACAACCCCCCAAAAAATGATATAGACGTTTTCTGAATTTACAACTTGAGTGTCTTGCACAGCTTTAACTGTATAAAGACGTCGTTACTCTGGGCTTGTAAGTGAAGTAGAATTTGGAAGCCCCCTTGGCTCCTTTTTCTTAAATCTCTCTCTGATTAGGCCTGCTCCTCTGCATTGAATCATTCTGCTGTTTTCTTGCATGAAAGCTCTTGAATCCAGCAGCTAGTATAAATCCACTTTGCAAATGACATCTCCAGATTTTCCCCCGTAACCCAATTTTACATGTCACCCTTCAAAGCCATAGCAATGTCTGTCAAAAAACCTTGCCCAGGAGACTACAACGCACATCCTCACCTGGCAACACATCCTCGCCTGTCCAGGAGACTACGAAAAACATCCTCACCTGGCAACACATCTTTACCTGTCCAGGAGACTACAAAACACATCACCTGGCAACATGTCCCCACCTGTCCAGGAGACTACGGAACACATCCTCACCTGGCAACACATCCCCACTTGTCCAGGAGACTATGAAATACATCCTCACCTGGCAACACATCCACACCTGGCCAGGAGACTACACAACACATCCTACCCAGGAGACTACACAACACCTGGCGTAACTACCCAGGAGACTACACAACACCTGGCGTAACTACCCATGAGACTGCACGTTTTCACGTGTTGTTTTCCCGGCTCTGCTTTTTTTGTTTAGTCTGGCTCACATGGTGACCCCAGGTTGAACCTGTTCAGTCCCAGGGCTCAACCTCTTGGTTCTGCTCTCCTCAGGCATCTGGCTTCTAGATAAGCCCTCCAGAGCCAGCTGTGATTCATGGCTTTGTCACTGACGGGCGTTTTGCCCACAAGATCCCTGCTTTCTGCATCCGCGGCCCTGCGTTTTTATAGCATGTTAAAATACAGATTTGCAGACAAATCCAGTGACATGGCCATGCCTACTCTTCTGTTTTGTACTTTAAGAGATCGCTTTTCAGTTGGGACAGGATCACGCATGCAGACGTACAAAGGATCCCGCCTCGACTGTAACCTTGCCGGTGACAGAAGATGAATGTAAAAATGTGTTTCTGAATCATGACAGTTTGGGACGGGAGCCTCATCCTGACCAGGCGCTGAACTCAGTCCTGTCTTCAGAGTTGGCAGATGCTGGACTGGAGCACCATGCAAAAAAAAAAAAACAGGTGTTTGTCTTGGCACCAAATGTTGACCACCGAAACCTTTCCGTTGACACTTTATAACACAGTCTCCCATTTCTAACGGCTGCCTCCCTCCTTTCACATCGAACTCCATAGAGGAGCATCCCCCATATTAAAAAGATGAAGGTCTCTCTCTCCCTCACAGCGTGCTATACCACCCCCTCTCCTCTCTTTCTACTCTTTTTCCATCTGTATTGGGCAGTTGTTCGACCGCGGCCACACTGTTTCACAGTCTAACTACAGGTCATTTAAAGGCCTTTCCCTGTCCCTACTGCTGGTCCTGCTCTGTCCACTGAAGGCTTTACAGCCGTACGGCTCAGATGAGTGGGAGTGAAAGAGATGTATCATTTCCTGTGGAGATCAGACAAAAGAGGTACCTGAAGTAAGGGATTTCAGAGGATTATGGGAATGTTCATTACCAGATAAAGGGGAGGGCAGCTGAATGGCAGTGTCTTGGGGCTCATCTCTTAAATTTAGTTTTTCGATCCCTCTGAGGCATCAGGCAATGAACGGCGACTCTGTCCACTTTGTGTGTTGCGTTTCCGCGCGTCCTGAAAGAAAAGCCTCCTTGTTGTGAGCTTTTATTTCCCTTGTCGTCTTGTGGGACAAACAGATGGCGGTGGAGAAATAAATATCTGTTTCGCACCATCACTAACCAGAATATAGGATTTCACAATCTGTGCGTGCCCCTCGCTTTTCCCTTCACATGATGACAGGGGCGTAATTTTAACGCTGTTATAAATGAATGGCATTAAATTAATGGCGTAACATTTTGCCTATCAAATTCTGATCTAAATGGCAAGAGATGTGAACTGGTAAAATGTACTTCAGTTAAGGTTCGTTCAACGTGTGTCGTCTCCTCCGTGGTTGACCTGATGTAGTAAGTGGTCCACAGCCAGCAATTTAATCACCATTTTATTTCACCTGGGTATGTCTACTCTGTAGGAGATTGGGCTTAATGCTGATAGGGGAAATTTGCTGAATGATTTGGAAAATGGTAGTCTTTTTTATTTTCTGCAATTTGCATAAAAGAGGACTTTGATGCCCTGCTATCTATAGACACAAAGAAGTCCACAGGGGCTGACAAACTGGAGCTGGGGCTGCATCATCGCTGGCGTAATAACCCACATTTTAAGTTAAAAAAAATTATATCTGGAAATATTCCAAAAGTATTTAAGGCTGCTTATGTGCTGCCACTCCATAAGGTTGGGGACACTAGTGTTCTTCATCATTATCATGCCATGTCTTGGGTTTCCTGTCTAGCAAAGATTCTTGAATCTTTGGTAAATGTACAACTTCATTCCTTTTTATCTGAGAATTATATTCTGAATGCCTTGCAAAAGTATTCACCCCCTTGGCGTTTTTCCTATTTTGTTGCATTACAACCTGTAATTTAAATAAATTTTTATTTGCATTTCATGGAATGGACATACACAAAATAGTCAAAATTGGTGAAGTGAAATGAAAAAAATAACTTTTTTCAAAGAATTCAAAAGAAAAAAAAAAACGTTTAAGTGGTGTGTGCATAGGTAAGATCTGGTGCAACCAATTACTTTCAGAAGTCACATAATTCGTAAAAAAAGTTCACCTGTGTGCAATCTAAGTGTCACGTGATCTGTCACATGATCTCAGTATATCTACACCTATTCTGAAAGGCCCGAGAGTCTGCAACACCACTAAGCAAGCGGCACCATGAAGACCAAGGAGCTCTCCAAACAGGTCCGGGACAAAGTTGTGGAGAAGTACAGATCAGGGTTGGGTTATAAAAAAATATCCTAAACTTTGAACGTCCCACTGAGCAAACCTGCCAAGAGAGGGCCACCCACCAAAACTCACGGACCAGGCAAGGAGGGCATTAATCAGAGAGGCAACAAAGAGACCAAAGATAACCCTGAAGGAGCTGCAAAGCTCCACAGCGGAGATTGGAGTATCTGTCTATAGGACCACTTTAAGCCGTACGCTCCACAGAGCTGGGCTTTACGGAAGAGTGGCATAAAAAAGCCATTGCTTAAAGAAAAAAATAAGCAAACACGTTTGGTGTTCGCCAAAAGACGTGGTGAGCTTTTTGGCCATCAAGGAAAACGCTATGTCTGGCACAAACCCAACACCTCATCACCCCGAGAACACCATCCATGAAGCATGGTGGTGGCAGCATCATGCTGTGGGGATGTTTTTCATCGGCAGGGACTGGGAAACTGTTCAGAATTGAAGGAATGATGGATGGCGCTAAATACAGGGAAATTCTTGAGGAAAACCTGTTTCAGTTTTCCAGAGATTTGAGTGGGACGGAGGTTCACCTTCCAGCAGGATAATGACCCTAAGCATACTGCTAAAGCAACACTCGAGTGGTTTAAGGGGAAACATTTAAATGTCTTGGTATGGCCTAGTCAAAGCCCAGACCTCAATCCAATTGAGAATCTGTGGTATGACTTAGATTGCTGTACACCACTAGAACCCATCCGACTTGAAGGAGCTGGAACAGTTTTGCCTTGAAGAATGGGCAAAAATCCCAGTAGCTAGATGTGCCAAGCTTATAGAGACATACCCCAAGAGACTTGCAGCTGTAATTGCTGCAAAAGGTGGCTCTACAAAGTATTGACTTTGGGGGGTGAATAGTTATGCATGCTCAAGTTTTTTTTTTTTTTTTTGTCTTATTTCTTGTTTCACAATAAAAAATATTTTGCATCTTCAAAGTGGTAGGCATGTTGTGTAAATCAAATTTTAATTCCAGGTTGTAAATCAAATTTTAATTCCAGGTTGTAAGGCAACAAAATAGGAAAAATGCCAAGGGGGGTTGAGTCATTTTGCAAGCCACTGTACATCAATCAGGGTTTAGACCAGGGCGCTGTACTGTTACTGTAACCACAATAGTTGTAAATGATATTATCAATGCTTTAGATGCCTAAATGAATTGTGCTGCCTCGTTTGTTGACTTGTCAAAGGCTTTTGACCCCGTTGATCATTCTGTTTTATTGAGTAAGTTGTCCTCAATAGGCCTGAGCACTGATGCCTGTGTGTGGTTTCAGAACTATCTCAGTAATAGAACGCTATTGTGACCGAGGGGGGTCAGATCTGAATTCCTTGATGTGCATAAAGGGATACCCCAGGATTCAAATCAGGGGCCACTGTTGTTTATGCTGTATTTAAATAACATTAGAAATACTATGAATATAAATGTTTATGCTATATCAAACAGTGTTGTACTCTGCACCATTTGTAAACCAAGCCTTTTCACATTTGCAGTGTGATTTCCAAGCGCTGCAGAAGTCATTCTTGGATCTTTAGTTAGTTCTTAATGCAAACAAAACAAAATACATGCTATTTTCTAGGTCCCATAACTTAGACATAATTGACATTTTAAATTACTAGCCTGAACGGAACACAAATTGAATGAGTTCCCTCTTCTAAATATCTTAGTATGTGGCTAGATTATATATTGGGGTTTAAAATGCACGTTTCTGATCCGGTAAGGAAATTTAAGATCAAATTGTGATTGTTTTACTGAAATAGAGCATGTCTGTTGTTTTGCTAATAAAAAGTAAGTTGTCCAGGCCACTTTTTTGTCTGTTTTAGATTCCGGGGATATGATCTATATGCATGCAGCAGCTTCCACAGTAGACCACTAGATGCTGTTTTCCATTGTACCCTTAGATTCATTGCTGGCGATCATTTTAGAACTCACCATTGTGTATTGAATCAAAAAAAGTGGGTTGGGCCTCTGTATCTAAGAAGAGAGCAGCATTTCCTTTTGTTTATTTACAAAGCACTCCTGCAGAGACTTCCGATGTATCTGACAACACTGGTCAAGGTCAGAACAATGGCGTACGGTACAAGAGCACAACATTGGATAGTGCTAGAGGTTCCCAGGTTTTTCTGCTCTGTAGATGTGGATTGTGTTGCGGGGGAAGCTTAGGCTTGAATACCTGTTGCCCTTTAGGGATTTATAGCATTAGTGGGGAATCCTCTAAGTGAAGATTTGGGTTTGTTTGTAATTGAGTATTTTATTGTGTTGATGTTTGTATGCATGGCTGATTTGAAAAGACTGTTAAAATATAGGTTTATAAAAAAGAAATAAACTGTACACAGTAGCTCTTTTATAAGTGGCACATCTAGACTTCTGAGCTTTGAAGGTGAGCCAGGGGGTTTTCCCTGGCTTGTTTTGATGTGACAGAGATGTCCCTCTCTCCTCCATGGGTCTGGGTCAGATAGATGTTGCTATTGACTCCATTTGAGTTATGTTTTGCGGTCGGTGCCCGCCCCACTCTCCTTCCCCCGGGATGTGTGTTCCTTAACTTCCTTTGAGCCCTTGTAGTTGGGTAGAGAGTTCTAGAGTGGGGCTACAGCCGGGTTAGGTTTCAGCCCCAACACACCTGCCGTGGTGGTGGAACCATGTCCCTGTGCCCTCTTTCCCTGCCCTAATGCCTCGTTTACGCGTTGGAATCTCCCCATGTGCCTCTGTTAAAGTATCAAAGGCTGGGGAATGTGTGTGTGGAAAGTTGTTTTTCTACCACTCTTCTGCTGTTTTTCTTGGCTTAGATGTGTGTGTGTTGGTCATAGTGATTTCAAAGCACATTTAGTGTTATATTTCAGGACTCTGAGGTGTGTGTGTGTGTCCTTAAAGACTGCCGTGTGATTTCATCCGTCAGAAAGGGATACCGCTACACCCGTGCCCCCCACCAAAGGGTCTTGCACCAGCCCCTCTCTTTAGAATAAGGTTACCCTCTAAATGCAGCTCCCACCGTCGTGTTGACCTGAAATGGACACTTAAAGGAGTACTTCACTTTTTTTACAGCTTGATGTGTTAGATGATTCCTCACATCATTTGTTTTTTAACATGCTCACATGCCTCCATGACTGCCATTGATTGTTAGCTTGTGGTGGCTAAGATTAGCTGAATGGGCTGTTGTAAAGAACTGGACCCTGGATTACAGTTCCTCTTGGCCTATAGACTACTTTCAGGGTGAAGAACCATCTAACGTCAAGCTGTAAAATAGTGAGCTACTCCTTTTTAAAACGCTGTCTTCTAAACCGCTATGATTTATCAAGCCATAGAAATCAAGGAGTCTTCTGGTTTTGAAGCTTTCAGACCTTTTGTGTCTTAAGTTTTTTGTTTGTTGTCAAAAGCATTTGAAGATACTCTTCTGATAGTATCTCGCCTCAGAGTTTTGTTTGAGTTTGTGCTTGGGGCAGCTCCAGTTGGATTAGTCTACTGGATAGAGTGAGACGGAGAGACGAAGACAAGGATGTGCAGCTGGCACTGCTAGTCCCCTATAGGCCTTTTTCTCTCGTTGGTTAAGACTTACTCTTGCCATTTGTTTATTCAGCGATTTAAAGACTCTTTAACTGCAGCCCATCGTGTGACAGTACATGTTGTTGTACGGATGGATTTCTCCTCAAAACACCATCTCGGACAAAAGGACCCCAACGGCGGGATACGGTGACTCAACTTTTTTTCAGTGTAATTTCCCTTTCATGTGGAATAATGTTATGGTATCTCCCATTAGCTAGACATGTGCCTGGAGGGACATACCATGTCATGTTTTTTTTGGGGGGGGGTGTTTGATGTGTTTTGTTTGAGTTGTGGTATGGTCAACAACTCCCCTCTTCAATAGAATATTTCACTTAAGTGTTCGTTTTTTTTTAGGTTTGAGTCCTGTCAGTGGGGACCGTCTGCTGATTGGCTCAAACTAGAGGTGGTAGAACAATGGCCTGTGACACGTCTGTTATTCTGCTAGTTAATACATACAGAATGTCAGGTCATTGGTTTCACACTCATTCTGAGAAAGTAGGCCACAGGATATTTATTGTGTATATATCTGGTACTGGTGTTGCTGGTAGTTGGAAGGCTACGGTCACAACAGGAGGACTTAGGGTCTGAGAAACATCTCAGGTCTTCTTGGGTCTCGCAGGTGGAAACACAATAGAATAGAATAGGCCTGTTTAGCCAGCTCAACGGACTTGCATGACAACAGTGGTTTACTGGGTCGTACTGTATCAATTGAGGCATCTTGGATGCTCTCCATATCTACTGTTTTTGTTTTTCAAAGACTCAACTAACCCATCCTCTCTTTCCTCCTCTGCAGAGAAGGTCCGTGAGATTCAGGAGAAACTTGAAGCCTTCATAGAAGCTCTTCACAAGGAGAAGTAGAGCACCAGGTATCTGCCTGTCAATCATCTCACATGCTACAGTACATAGATTATTAGTGAGCAGTATTGTACAGATATGTCTTTAATGTATATGTGTAAGCATTTCATTGTCTACACCTGTTTTATTCGGCACATCTGACAAATATGATTTGATTAGAATTTGATTTGTATTACATATATCCACATATAAATACATACGTATACACTACCGTTTCAGCCGTTTCCAGCTACAATAGTCATTTACAACATTAACAATGTCTACACTGTATTTCTGATTAATTTGATGTTATTTTAATGGACAAAGAAATGTGCTTTTCTTTCAAAAACAAGGACATTTCTAAGTCATGTGTGTGTATATGTGTATATATATATGTGTGTGTGTGTGTGGTGTATATGTATACACCACACACACACACACGATTTTGCCCACTGACAAAGAAATGATCAGTCTATAATTTTAATGGTAGGTTTATTTGAACAGTGAGAGACAGAATAACAACAAAAAAAATCCAGAAAATGCAGACCCCTCTGCAAAACATGATTTAGTACTTGGTGGCAAAACCCTTGTTGGCAATCACAGAGGTCAGACGTTTCTTGTAGTTGGCCACCAGGTTTGCACACATCTCAGGAGGGATTTTGTCCCACTCCTCTTTGCAGATCTTCTCCAAGTCATTAAGGTTTCGAGGCTGACGTTTGGCAACTCGAACCTTCACCTCCCTCCACAGATTTTCTATGGGATTAAGGTCTGGAGACTGGCTAGGCCACTCCAGGACCTTAATGTGCTTCTTTTTGAGCCACTCCTTTGTTGCCTTGGCCGTGTGTTTTGGGTCATTGTCATGCTGGAATACCCATCCACGACCCATTTTCAATGCCCTGGCTGACGGAAGGTGGTTCTCACCCAAGATTTGACGGTACATGGCCCCGTCCATCGTCCCTTTGATGCGGTGAAGTTGTCCTGTCCCCTTAGCAGAAAAACACCCCCAAATCATAATGTTTCCACCATGTTTGACGGTGGGGATGGTGTTCTTGGGGTCATAGGCAGCATTCCTCCTCCTCCAAACACGGCGAGTTGAGTTGATGCCAAAGAGCTCCATTTTGGTCTCATCTGACCACAACATTTTCACCCAGATGTCCTCTGAATCATTCAGATGTTCATTGGCAAACTTCAGACGGGCATGTATATGTGCTTTCTTGAGCAGGGGGACCTTGCGGGTGCTGCAGGATTTCAGTCCTTCACGGCGTAGTGTGTTACCAATTGTTTTCTTGGTGACTATGGTCCCAGCTGCCTTGAGATCATTGACAAGATCCTCCCGTGTAGTTCTGGGCTGATTCCTCACCGTTCTCATGATCATTGCAACTCCACGAGGTGAGATCTTGCATGGAGCCCCAGGCCGAGGGAGATTGACAGTTATTTTGTGTTTCTTCCATTTGCGAATAATCGCACCAACTGTTGTCACCTTCTCACCAAGCTGCTTGGCGATGGTCTTGTAGCCCATTCCAGCCTTGTGGAGGTCTACAATCTTGTCCCTGAGAGCTCTTTGGTCTTGGCCATGGTGGAGAGTTTGGAATCTGATAGATTGATTGCTTCTGTGGACAGGTGTCTTTTATACAGGTAACAAACTGAGATTAGGAGCACTCCCTTTAAGAGTGTGCTCCTAATCTTAGCTCGTTACCTGTATTAAAGACACCTGGGAACCAGAAATCTTTCTGATTTGAGAGGGGGTCAAATACTTATTTCCCTCATTAAAATGCAAATCATTTTATAAAAATGTTCACATGCGTTTTTCTGGATTTTTGTTGTTGTTGTTATTCTGTCTCTCACTGTTCAAATAAACCTACCATTAAAATTATAGACTGATCATTTCTTTGTCAGTGGGCAAACGTACAAAATCAGCAGGGGATCAAATACTTTTTTCCCTCATTGTGTGTGTGTGTATGTGTATATATATGTATGTGTGTGATACACTCATTCATTCAAATATTGTAGCTCGGCACATGTTCATAGTGTTACACCTGTAGGGAGTCTTGAGTACTATTCAGTAATCCATCTCACCCTTTCTCCTTGGCAGAAACCATTGGATCACAGAAGCATTGCACTGATCAAGAAGACTAATTCCCCCCTCTGTAAATGACTGAACCCCCCTCGTGACGCCCAACTGTTGCTCTTAGTTTTTTTTCTGCGAGTGGAGTTCATGTGATGGAGCCCTTAACACTGAGGCGGATCAGGTTATCAGTGTGGCTGAGCAGATAGCACTTCTTCAGCTCAGAGTGGGCACCATGCTTTGAAGGCCCATGATGAGTTCACCAGTCATGTCCTTTTCACACAGGAATCCAACAACTGTCTCCGGGCTTTTTTTCTCTGCTTTTTTGGCACAGAAGACGAAGAGAGAAGGGGGAGGACAAGATTGAAGTTACACACCTCGTGACTGACTGACCGATCAACCTCTCATGTCGTCTTCCTCTCTCTCTCATTGCTCCCTCGTTTCTAATAAATGGTTGTGAAGGTTTTCTCTCTCACTGCCAACTTCCTTTCCTTTGTTTGGGAATGTGTTTAATCGGCTTGAGCACCTGTCAGAAGTTGTGTCCCAAATTGCACTGGTCAGAAGTAGTGCACTGTAGAGGGAGTAGGATGCCATTTGGGACGCACAAGAATGTCTGCTGGTGATTGGGTGAGTCAGTTACAGACGTGGTGTGTGATGGAAGGCTGATGGGAACCACCCTCCTCTCCTGTAGATTGACTAGCTGTAAATAAATGCTAGGGTTCAGCCTGTTGCGCCATTCTCCTGCCTATTGTTAGCACTCGTTCCACTTAGGACTTAATGTGAATTCACTTCATTTATCCCAGCGGCTAGCTCAAACCCAGCTCTACACGTGAATCACTAACTGTATAGGTACAGGCCTCACTTGCACAACAGTCAACCTCCATCCTCCTAAAACTAGAATATATGAACAGTGGATAGATTATACCACACTAGTTGTAACAAAGATAATATAATATAGATAGGATTTCTTATTTCAGGGAAGCAGACTTAATTTGAGAGTTATGTCTGCTGTTGATAGGCAGCGCCAATGCCCCACTGTGTACCACTCTCTGCCCTACTGTGTGTGCACATCATCATCACAAGGGTTTATATGATGGCATTTTATTTCACTGTTGGATGAAACAGCCTCTACTACCTTGGTTCTGGGTGAAGATCCAGTGTTGGACTAGAATCTACTTCTACCTGCAGTGGATGGAACCACATTGTCCAATCGTTGGGGGAAAGTGTATTCAAACGTGGTGACACAACTGCACAGGCATCTTTGGGTTCTTGGTACAATCACTCTTAAATTTTTACTGCTTCTTCATGCTCTCTTGCCTCTGGGCAGGTCACACTGTCTGACTTGCTGGTCTCTCCTGGTCTATCCTCAGGGACCTTTTTCTCCCTGCTCTGCTCTACTCTATCCATCCATGTTTTCTTTATTCTTGATCCTCTGTCTTGCTCTCAAGCCCTCTATCTTCTATCCTCTCTGTCTCCTATTCTCCCCCCCCCACTCTTTGTTCCCGGCTCTAAAGATTGGAAATGAAACGGTGAGTGGTATACTTAACCCCGATTGTGTATATGGGTTAATACCGTACATAGTGTACATGTAAAGTTAATACCAATCATGGATCTGTTATTGGGAGGAATGTCAGTGTGATACCCTTGTAACAGGGATATCCATCACCTACTGTTCTCTTTGATGTTGTAGAATGTAATATTTGCGTGGTGTTCCCCATCAGATGTCCTTTATTTATTACCAATTTGATTGTTTAAGGAAGTGAAAATAAAATTAATGTTAATAAAAATGTAATTTTCCAATACGTTGTTTCCGTGTTATGTCGATGACATTTGTCTTTTCTTTTCTTCTTTATATTTCCCCTTTATTTAACCAGGTAGGCTAGTTGAGAACAAGTTCTCATTGACAACTGTGACCTGGCCAAGACAAAGCAAAGCAGTGAGACAAAAACAACACAGAGTTACACATGGGATAAACAAACGTACAGTCAATAACACAATAGAAAAATCTGTATACAGTGTGTGCAAATGTAGTAAGGAGGTAAGGCAATAAATAGGCCAATAGTGGCGAAGTAATTACAATTTAGCAATTTACACTGATATGTGCAGATGAGGATGTGCAAGTAGAAATACTGGTGTGCAAAAGTGCAGAAAAACAAATATGGGGATGAGGTAGGTAGTTGGTTGGATGCGCTATTTACAGATGGGCTGTGTACAGCTGCAGCGATCCGTAAGCTGCTCTGACAGCTGATGCTTAAAGTTACCAAGGGAGATATAAGTCTCCAACTTCAGTGATTTTTGCAATTCGTTCCAGTCATTGGCAGCAGAGAACTGGAAGGAAAGGCGGCCAAATGAGGTGTTGGCTTTGGGGATGACCAGTGAAGTATATCTGCTCGAGCGCGTGCTACGGGTGGGTGTTGCTATGGTGACCAGTGATCTGACATAAGGCGGAACTTTACCTAGCACAGACTACATTTTGTTACCTTGTAGAAGTGTGAAAGACTAAACGGACCGCTGCTGACAAACGGTTAAATGCAACGGGTGGTCGTTCTATAGCCTCTGACCACAGAACATTGGCCATTATTTCCTGTTCATCTCCCGGCGATTCTACATGTTGAATCGCCACCGTTTATCAATAACGGGTGATCTATTGTGCATGGCCGTTGTTCGTGTTGGTCTGTCTTGTAGTTTATTATAAAAAAAAATGGCATTCTCACCCATACTAATCCTCATACAGTTGTGTAATTCCTCCTTCAGGTTTGTTTCTTATTCTAAGACAATGAATAATGTATATCTTCAGTAAATGAGTACCTTAAATGTCCACACCATTTGCTTACAGTATCTGCCTTCTCTTTAGAGATATGTTTAGTGTGTGTGTGTTGCTCAAGCCTATATTGTCCTGAAGCTACAGTACTCCATCTTATCAAAATAAAAGTTTATTGGTTGTGTACATATACTTGCTAAATGCTTGTGTAACTAGCTCCAACAGAGCAGTGATACCGAGCTAAATGCTGGTGTTTCTAGCTGCAACAGAGCAGTGATACCGAGCTAAATGCTGGTGTTTCTAGCGCCAACAGAGCAGTGATACCGAGCTAAATGCTGGTGTTTCTAGCGCCAACAGAGCAGTGATACCGAGCTAAATGCTGGTGTTTCTAGCTCCAACAGAGCAGTGATACCGAGCTAAATGCTGGTGTTTCTAGCTCCAACAGAGCAGTGATACCGAGCTAAATGCTGGTGTTTCTAGCCCCAACAGAGCAGTGATACTTAGCAATAAAGCAAAAACACAGTACACATGTAATCCTGAAAAATAAAATCAAGAAATATCAGAACGAACAATGTAGGAGACGGAATATAAATGTATAGATATACATATCGTGTTGTGTATGGGTAGTATATGAATAGAAAAGGTGTGTACAGCAGTAGTTGTATAGAATGAGCCATGAATACAATGTATATATATAAAGTGAGTGTAACAGTATGTGAACATTACTAAAGTGTCCAGTTCTCAATGACTCTATGTACAGAGGGCAGCAGTCTCTAAGGTGCAGGACCAGGTAGTAGCCAACTAGAATAGTGATTAAGGTTCAGGGCAGGGTACCAGGTGATAGCCGGCTAGTAACAGTGACTAAGGTTCAGGACAGGGTACCAGGTGATAGGCGGCTAGTAACAGGGACAAGGTTCAGGGCAGGGTACTGGGCTGGTGATGACTTTTTAATAGTCTGATGTCCTGGAGATAGATGTTTAACAGTGTCTCTGTCGCAGCTTTGATGCACCTCTACTGTCAACGCCTTTTTAGATGTTAGCGGTGTGAACGGGCCGTAGTTCAGGTGGCTGAGTTCCTTGATGATCTCCTTGGCCTTCCTGTGACACCGGATGCTGTCGAGGTCCTGGAGGGCAGGCAGCGTGCCACCAGTGATACGTCCAGCTGACTGCACCACCCTCTGGAGAGCCCTGCGGTTGCGGACGGTGCAATTGCCGTTCAAGGCGGTGATGCATCCCATCAGGATGCTCTCAATTGTGCATCTGTAGAAGTTCGTGAGGGTCTTAGAGGCTGAGCCAAATTTCTTTAGCCTCCTGAGGTTGCGCCTTCACCACACTGTCTATGTGAGGGGACCATTTTAGGTTGTCAGTGATGTACCTGCCGAGGAACTTGAAGCTCTCCACTGCGGCCCAGTTGATGTGGATGGGGGCGTGCTCTGTTGTCTCCTGAAGTCCACGATCAGCTCATTGGTCTTGCTGATGTTGAGGGAGAGGTAATGTTTCTGGCACCACTCCGCCAGGGCCATCACCCCCTCCCTGTAGGCTGTCTCATCGTTGTTGGTAATTAGGCCTACCACTGTTGTGTCGTCAGCAAACTTGATGATTGAGTTGGAGACGTGTGTGACTACACAGTCATTGGTGAACAGGGAATACAGGAGGGGGTTTAGTGCGTATCCGTGTGGGGTTCTGCTGTTGAGGATCAGCGTGGTGGAGGTGTTGTCGCCTCCTTTCACCACCTGGGGTCGGCCCATCAGGAAGTCCAGGACCCAGTTGCACAGGGAGGGGTTCAGACCCTGAGCTTAGTGATGCGCTTGGAGGGCACTCATTTAAGGCTGAGCTGTAGTCAATGAACAGCATTCTTACATAGGTATTTCTCTTGTCCAGGTGGGATAGGGCAGTGTGCAGTGCAATGGCGATTCCGTGGTTCTGTTGGCTCGATACTGTGAATTGTAGTGGGCCTAGGGTGTTGGGTAGAGTGGAGGTGATATAGTCCTTAACTAGCCTCTCAAAGCACTTCATGATGACAGAAGTGAGTGCTACGGGGCGATAGTCATTTAGTTTAATTACCTTTGCTTTCTAGGGTACAGGAACAATGCTGGAAATCTTGAAGCAAGTGCGGACATCAGACTGGGATATGGAGTGATTTGAATATGTCCGTAAACACCAGCCAGCTGGTCTGCACATGCTCTACGTATGCGGCTTGGAATGCCGTCAGCCTTGCGAGGGTTAACACGATAAATGACTTACTCACGTCATCTACAGAGAACAAGAGCACACAGTCCTTGTGAGTGTCGGGGGCCAACTCAATGTTTCCCTCAATGCGTACAAAGGTGTTTCAGCTCATCCAGAAGCGTGGCATTGTTGTCTGCGACGTGGCTGGCTTTCCCTTTGTAGACTGGTGTCCCTGCCACATACGTCTCGTGTCTGAGACGTTGATTTGCGACCTACACTTCGTCCCTACATTGTCTTTTTGCCTCCCTAATTGCCTTACGGACATCGTAGCTGGTCTGTTTGTAAAAATCCATGTTCCCACCGAGACAATATATACACAACATGACGAAAAGTATGTGGACACCTGCTCGTAAAACATCTCATTCCAAAATCATGGGCATTAATATGGAGTTGGTCCCCCCTTTGCTGCTAAAATAGGCTCCACTCTTCTGAGAAGGCTTTCCACTAGCTGTTGCAACATTGCTTCAGGGACTTGCTTCCATTCAGCCATGAGCATTAGTGAGGTCGCGCACTGATGTTGGGCGATTGGGCCCGCAGTAGACATTCCAATTCATCCCAAAGGTGTTCGAGGGAGTTGAGGTCAGGGCTCTGTGCAAGCCAGTCAAGTTCTTCCACGCTGATCTTGAGAAACCATTTCTGTATGGACCTCGCTTTGTGAATGGAGACATTGTCATGCTGAAACAGGAAAGGACCTTCCCGAAACTGTTGGCACAAAGTTGGAAGCACAAAATCGCTGTTCATGTCATTGTATGTTGTAGCATTAAGATTTCCCTTTACTGGAACTAAGGGGGGCCTAGCCCTAACCATGAAAAACAGCCCCAGTCCATTATTCCTCCTCCACCAAACTTCACAGTTGGCACTATGCATTGGGGCAGGTAGCGTTCTCCTGGCATCCGCCAAACCCAGATTTGTCAGTCAGACTGACAGATGGTGAAGGGTGATTCATCGCTCCAGAGATCTTGTTTCCACTGCTCCAGATGTCCAATGGAGGCGAGCTTTACACCACTCCAGTCGACACTTGGCATTGCGCATCGTGATCTTAGCCTTGTCGAACAGTTTTTGTGCTGACGTTGCTTCCAGAGGCAGTTTGGAACTCTGTAGCGAATGTTGCAACCGAGGACAGATGATTTTTATGTGCTTCAGCACTCCGCGGTCCCGTTCTGTGAGCTTGTCTGGTCTACCGCTTTGGTGCATCCTATGACGTTGCCACGTTGAAAGTCACTGAGCTCTTCAGTCAGGCCATTCTACTGCCAATGTTTGTCTATGGAGAATGGAGATAGAATCCACTAATTTTAAGGGTTTTCCACATACAATTTAATTTTATTTATATATACAAAAGTATTTGCCACATGCGCCGAATACAACAGGTGCAGCCCTTACAGTGAAATGCTTACTTACAAGACCTTAACCAACAATGCAGTTTTAAGAAAAAAAAAAAAAAAAAAAATTATGAAAGAGTAAAATAACAATTGCAAGGCTATATACACAGGGTACCTGTACAGAGTCAGTGTGCGGGGGCACTGGTAATATGTACATGTAGGTAGAGTTATTAAAGTGACTATGCATAGATAATAACACAGAGTAATAGCAGTGTAAAAGTAGGCAGGGGAATGCGAATAGTCTGGCTAGCCATTTGATTAGATGTTCAGGAGTCTTACGGCTTGGGGTAGAAGCTGTTTAGAAGCCTCTTGGACCTAGACTTGGCGCTCCGGTACTGCTTTCCGTGCGGTTGCAGAGAGAACAGTCTATGACTAGGGTGGCTGGAGTGTTTGACAATTTCTAGGGCCTTCCTCTGACACAGCCTTGTATAGAGGTCCTGGATGGCAGGAAGATTGGCCCCAGTGATGTACTGGGCCGTACGCACTACCCTCTGTAGTGCATTGCGGTCGGAGGCTGATGTGGTGTACTCCTCAATACCATTGGAAGAATCCCGGAACAGGGATGTTCCCTGTCTATGTGATTAAAACTCTGTGCTGGTGACCTTTCTAGTCTAGTGGAGGCCTTTGTTCCTGGTCTGGCCCAACAGCCTGCATGTCCTGGTATCTCTGGGCTCCTGGTCACTGCCTACCTACCCCGAGTGTCTTTGCACTCGCAAAGCTTAATTTATCTTCTTTCCAAAAGAGTCATCTTGTTCTCCTTTTTAATCTCCCCTCCCCTCACATGCACCCCTCCCTCCCCTCACCCCTCCCTCCCCTCACATGCACCCCTCCCTCCCCTCACCCCTCCCTCCCCTCACATGCACCCTCCCTCCCTCCCCTCACCCCTCCCTCCCCTCACATGCACCCCCTCCCTCCCTCACCCCTCCCTCCCCTCACATGCACCCCTCCCTCCCCTCACCCCCTCCCTCCCCTCACATGCACCCCTCCCTCCCTCCCCTCACCCCTCCCTCCTCACATGCACCCCTCCCTCCCTCCCTTCCCCTCACCCTCCCTCCCCTCACATGCACCCCCTCCCTCCCTCCCCTCACCCTCCCTCCCTTACACGCACCCCTCCCTCCCTTGCCTTTTGGTGGAATAGGTCAGTCAGTGTGAGGGGTGGTTAGCACTACTGTGAATCAATTTTGGAAAAATATAAGATTTTGGGCAGTTTGGGTCGTGTTAGCATTTGTTTGCCGGCTTGTTGGAGAGGCTTTGTTCCTTCTCTCTGTGTGTCTCCTGGGTTAGAGAGAGAAGTACGGAGAGGCTGAGGAACAGGGTAGGAGACCCTGGGAACCACAACACTGGTCCACCAGCGGAGGGGAGATCAGGCAAGAGGTGTAGCCTACAACAACTTGGAAATCGAGCTACTGCCATCTACATTCAAGACTTTAATATTTTTGTCAAGTATTCTGTGCTTGGCCTCAGGTCATTAGGGGAATTGAAACATTACGTTTAACTTTTCAAATTCCATCAGAGGTAATCTTATTTATTGATTCACAGGGATAAAAAAATAAAAACTTAAACACATGTCACTTTTTCAATTGGCAAGTAAATATGTAAATTGTTTGCACCCTTCCGGGCAAACTGACAGTCTGTATCTTATCAGATGGCTGTAGAGAAGCAATCGGTTTCCTTCTCCACTTTTAGCAACACACCCTTGACTGTCCCCAGGGCCCAGTGTGCTTTCTGTGCAGGGGAGAAAAGATGTCACTATTGTTCTCATTATGTTCCAGACTGTGGGGTCCATTCCAACGCTGAATTGGGCCCATGGGGATTTTGCCAAGTCACAGAGGTCAGCGACCATCCACACACACACACACACACACACACACTACTCTCACACACACGCACTGCTCACATACACTATTCACACACACATCTCGCATCCTCTCACCCCTGTCCTCAGATTCTGTGTGAGCTATAAATTACGATAAGTGCCTAGAGTTGATGACTGTATTGTAAGAGCAGTGAACACGTGTGAATGCTGAGGTGGTGGGGTGTGTCTGTGTATGTGCATGCTTGTGTGTGTGTGTGATAATGTCATGTTGCCAAGGAGTTGCCATGAAAAAACACATCACCACACAAGCTCTTAGAGTGAGAAAACGTGGGTCGGCCCGGGCCTTGTAGTGGATGTGGTAGTGTGTTTGTATGGATAGGATTATGACTGGCATTCATGGCAACCCAGGGGCCAGTAGGTTAGATCTGGGCTCCACTAGCTCATCCTTTAGGTCAGGGGTGGGAAACTCCAGTCCTCAAGGGACTGATTTGGTGTCACACTTTTTCTCCATCCCTAGCAAACACAGCTGATTAATCAAATTGCATTCTAAACTGTAGATCATGATTAGGTGATTATTGGAGTCAGGTGTGTTAGTTGGGGCAAAACTGTGACACCAATCAGGCTCTCGAGGACTGGAATTGCCCACCCCTGCTTTAGGTCAACAGCTCTGGTGGAGCTGTGTTGCCAGGCCTAGTGGTGGTAGTGGGTTAGGTTGCCGTGTCCAGTCTGGGTTGCCAGGATGGAAGTGTATCTATGTCCACAGTGGTGGAAGGGAGGCTGATCCCTTGCGGTAGAGTTGCTTTAACAGGGGGCCAACACTAAGGGCCAACACTCGTTTACTGTCTAAGTAGCATAGTGTGGCCACAGCAAAAAGGGGTCTGACGACATTACTTGACTGGCCAGAATGGTATCTTACCAGGCTCTAAAACCTCAGGCAAACAGGGGGACTCAGAATGAATACACGGACTCCTAGCTAGCAGAAGGGTTTCCCGACCAGCTTCTATAACATGGCCGCGTTGAAGTGACAGCTCGGCTGGTAAAGTGATCAATGCCAAACAGTCTTTTTGTGTCCTTTTAGGAAATGCTGAGCTTATTTAGATGGACCTGGTACTCTATATTAGCTTTGTATTCTAAATGGACTGGTGTGTTGTGTGTGTTTACCAGGAACTGTCATGCATAAGACCTAGACAATGACATATCAGAGCTGTATGTGTCTTGAGAATTGGTTTTCTTCCACTTATTTCCCTCGGTTTCTGTGAATTTGTGAATATCACTTTTCTGCATTTAAAATGTCTTTCTGTTGGTTAGTGTACATTTATGAATATGTCTTCTGTGCATATTTTTATATAGTTAAGAATCTGCAATACTAAATTTATTCCCCTCAGTTTCTGTGAAACTGTAAATGTCGTTTGTGAATTTGTTCGTGAAGAATCTGTTAGTACATTAATGTCTGTTGTGTGTTTGACAAATCCATGTCATTAACTGTGAATAATGTTGAACGTTATTTTTATCAGCCTTCCTAGAGCATTGAACTGGAATATCTGTCTTATTTGGTCAAGCAGACAGAAGCAGCAAGAAGGTTATGTATCCACACATACACACAGACAGCTCAAGAAAGTGTATACAGTATACATAGACAGCTCTCAGACAGACCTGTTTAAGTTGGTCAAATACAAATAGGGTTGCAACCCTGTTTACCAAAACTCCCAAGTTTTTGTGAAAACCTCTTTAGAGAATCACTGACTATTCCCTTCTGATTCCGGTAGTCTTCCAACTGGGATTGCTGGACAACCTAGGAATTTTGCAATCCTACAGACCAATAAAGATCTGATCCAATGTTGGATTAGAGCGTTTTCAGGAGACAATAAGGTCATGTCTCTCAGAGGTGGTAGCCATTCGTGCTGAACTGGTCCGTACTGCTGTGGGAACAAGTGTGTGTGGTGAATGTGTGTGTGTGGAATGCTGAATCACATTCCATCTGGACCCCTGTGGCACCTTTCTTTCTAACTCTCTTTCTCTTCCATCTCTCCCTATAATTCTGACATTATCTTTCTCTCTCTTTCTCTACTTCTCCCTGCTCTCTCCCTCCTTCTCTCTCACTATCTTGGGCCTGTTTTCTCACCTGCCTGGCTGTCAGCTCCCTCTGAAAGGTCCAACTCTTGCCCTCTCGCCCTCTGCACCTTCACGGGCCTCCACACGCCCCTTCTTAGACAAGGGCATCCCTGCGCTTCCTCAAATATTGGGGCAGTGTCTTGGGGAGGCTGCTACGCTGCCTGTTGCGGTTGACAGTAGCTAGCTAAGCGCTTTGTCCCTATTTTCCAGCAAGGGTACATGGCCCCTTCACCCCTCCAAGCCAGGGTAAACAAAGTGTGTGTGTCCATGTGTGTGTGTGTGTATCCCCCATATCACTGATGTGGTGCTCAGGAATGTTTGCTCTGACAATACAGAGCAACTGTAGTGCCTGCCTCTCCCCTCTCCAGCCTCATGTCACAGACACTGGCCGGGCGAGAGCTGAGAGGAGGCCCTTTATCTCAGAGACGTGGGTCTTCCTTTAAGAAGAGGAAGGTAAATAATGCCAGGGCTTTAGTAGGTGCAGGGACTGACTGGTACTGTGTAAACAGACCCATCCTCTGACCAGAGGGATGCAGCACGTTCCTACACATTGAAAGAGATCTGACTGCGGAGAGATTAAAAGATCTGAAACGCACACATTCTGGGCTTTCATCTGAAACACATACAAACACATGTTGATTGAGGAGAGTCTGTGTGACTGGCACAGTGGGATTCTCTATCTACGACTGAAAGAGGGTTTTTGATGATGAATTCATGCTCAAATAGAATAACATCACATTTTTATACATTCAAATTCAATGAATTTCTTTGCATTAGTCTGGTAGATTCAGCAATACAAGGACATTTTTATATCCTTCCCAAAATTGATCTGTAGTGGTCTCACTAAAGTGAAATTAATTCGGACCAGACTACCGGACACAGATTAAGGATAGTCCTAGACTAAAATATATTTTAAAATTAGGTCCTCCATTGAAAGTGCTTCTTAGTCCAGGACTAGTCCTTATGTGACCAGGAAACAAGCGTGTTACTAGCTTCCATGCCAGCAGATGGGATGGGACTCCATCATAGACCTACAGCACTTTAGCTGTTTACACAGGAGGCCCAATTCTGATATTTTTTTCCACTTCTTGGTCTTTTGACCAATCACAACTCTTTTTCAGAGCTGATCTGACTGGTCAAAAAAACAATTTATGAAGAAAAAAAAATCTGATTTGGGCTACCTGTGTAAACACAGCCTTTGTCACTTGATGATTCCACATGCTGAACACTGGGCATGGGGGCCATTGACCTGGGTGGTTAAATGCCCATAGCCTCTGAGCATTGTTAGTGGAGAATTGTTGCCATGTGTTTGTCTGGGATGTGTATTTTCAGGACTATCTTATCATGTTGATGCTGTGGAAAGACTGTCATGAAGTACAATAAACTGATCAGTCAATCAATCAATTGGCGCCTTTCAATTAAATCTCTGTCTACCTTTCACGCATGCTGGCACGTATGCACGCACATGCACACACCAACTCAAACATATGGACACATTCATCATGTCCTGACTGTCTCCAGATTAGCAGTCATCCTTTGAGAACGTTTCCACTGGTTTCATCACTCTGCACACCCTGACCTCCATCGCAGTGTCAAGGTGGAGACAGAGGGAGAGTTCAATAGCTTTACCTGAAGGCCTCATTTCCCCTCTTGAAACTCCTACTCCCCTCCCCCTGATCTCTCAACACACACCTCTGCTCGCCCTAGTGTGCTCCACGTCCGTCAAGACCCCCACACACCTGACAGGCACAACATTCTGCTGAGGTCTTCAGGGACCAATTAAGAGAGTGTCTAACTGCCTGAGTCTATCCCACCCCCGACCCCTACCGACCCCCCTGACACACAATCTTTGTGCTGAATGAGAACACACAGGAGTGTCAGAGCGAGACCCCAAGCATTTCCACCCTCCACGAGCACACACACACACACAGCGAGAGATAGAGATGAGGGGTAAGTTGGGGGCATAGGTGAATACAGTCCAGATTGGGGAGGGTCAGGACAGCTGTAGACTGTGGCTGACATCAGCATCTCTGATACTCTGCAGACTACCGCCCATGACGTTGGCGCTATATAGACTATGGTAAGGCATTATTACAGGGTATATACACTTACGAATAAACACACACAGAGCGATTTGTAAAAGCATTTAACAATTATATGCATACAGAATAAATACATACACACAAGTCTAGCTCCCAGCCAGGGAGGCAATAGCTTAGTTGGCCCATAGCAGATGTAGGCCATGCCCATGTTAGTGAACAGGTAGCCTTTCTTACACAGTAAAGGCTCACTGCTGACTTTTTGTTAATCACAACATGCATTGTCTATCATGTACCAAATACAATGTAAATGTCTTATCAATCAGCCATGTAGTTTGATAAACTTTGTTATTTCTCTAGGACTACCTGAAGGAAACGAGGAACAATCAGCCAGTATGAAGCTTCCATTTCGGGTGGGTAATGCTGTAGATGAAGGTTTGTATTTATTGAGATTTAGATATACACTACCGTTCAAAAGTTTGGGGTCACTTAGAAATGTTCTTAAAATTACATCAAATTGATCAGAAATTTGTGCTGATTAAAGAAGTAATTAAACTGGCCTTCTTTAGGCTAGTTGAGTATCTAGTTTGAGAAACAGACACCTTGAGACTGGTGTTTTGTAGGTACTAATTAATGAAGCTGCCAGTTGAGGACTTGTGAGGCATCTGTTTCTCAAACTAGACACTAATGTACTTGCTCAGTCTCTTGCTCAGTTCCTCTTTCTATTCAGGTTAGAGAAAGTTTGCGGTGTTCTGTGAAGGGGGTAGTACACAACGTTGTACGAGATCTTCAGTTTCTTGGCAATTTCTCTCATGGAATAGCCTTCATTTCTCAGAACAAGAATAGACTGACGAGTTTCAGAAGAAAGGTCTTTGTTTCTGGCCATTTTGAGCCTGTAATCGAACCCACAAATGCTGATGCTTCAGATACTCAACTAGTCTAAAGAAGGCCAGTTTTATTTCTTGTTTAATCAGAAAAACAGTTTTCAGTTGTGCTAACATAATTGCAAAAGGGTTTTCTAATGATCAATTAGCCTTTTAAAACTTGGATTAGCTAACACAACGTGCCATTGGAACACGAGTGATGGTTGCTGATAATAGGCTTCTGTACGCCTATGTAGATATTCCATAAAAAATCTGCCGTTTCCAGATACAATAGTCATTTACAACATTAACAATGTCTACACTGTATTTCTGATCAATTTGATGTTATTTTAATGGACACAAAAAATGTATTTTCTTTCAAAAACAAGGACATTTCTAAGTGACCCCAAACTTTTGAACGGTAGTGTACTTCTGAGTGCCTCTTCAAAAAAATTCTTATTACCATTAACCACTTGTTTCTTACTTCTGAACTGTTTATCTGGATCGTTCCATCACTCTATGTTATAGCTTCCGGTTCCCTGTTGGTCAGTGTATCAGGACATCAAAGCTCCCAGCTCAGTGGTGAAGACATAGGAGGATAAAATTACTGAGGCCAGACAAAACTAAGTCCAACCTGAAAGAGCAGTGAAGGACAGAGAGGGCCCAGTAATATGGGATCATCCCTGCTGTAATACCGGCCTACCGCCCCCACAGCCAGGCCGGTGGTCATTCTCTGACCACGTCTCCATGCCAACCCTGCTCTAGCACCACCCCTCCTCTCCTCTCCTCCCCCCATCACCACAGAGTGTCCGGAGCCCTTTTCCCTTTTTCATCCTCCCATATTCTAATCTGCTGGATTAGGCCCAGGGCTGCTTTGTCTCTGGACGTGTCCAAACATGGTGGGGGGGTCAGAGGTCATGCTGGCCACTGACCTTGGTCCCTGGTGGCCCCACGGTGGTCCCCCGGTTGAGAGGGCGTCAGGGCATAGCGGGGCGATAGCAGGGACCAGGTGCCACATAGCGGGGCCTCTCTCAGTGGCAGGTCCAGTCTGTAATCAGTTCAGAGGCTGGTCTGGGCCCGGCTGGCTTTGTCCAGTTGCCCTCTCAAAGACCTGGCGCTGAATAGGAAGGCAGGGAGCGGTCATCAATAGCTCCTCCTCGCCCGTCCACCCTGTTCTGCTCCGGTCCGCTCTGCAAGGACGCTATCCATGGGCGCTAGTTGTTATAGCAACTATGGACAAAATGTACTTATCCATCAGCAAAATATAGTTCTATAACTAAAACATATCATTCTTATGACAGAAGGTAAATCAAAATGGGTTCATATTGGATTTACAGTTTGTACAGGACATAAAGATACCCCCAACAAATACCAGCGGTCCATCACTGTCCTTATACAGAAGCTTTTTAGAGGTGTCCTGATTGAGTTCGCCCCCTGCTAGGTAAGAAGTCCCCAACTTCCTCCACTCTCCAGACATGTACTCCGTCTGTTGACACAGAACTCACGTAGGGCTGATAAACATACAGGGCCAAGTCATTTGAGCACAGCCGCTAATGTCTTGAGCCTCCCTTCAGAGAGCTAGCCTAGAGACTCTAACTCAATTAGAGATGCATGTTCCACAGCGCCTGGTAATTTCATCAAGTGTCCCGTACTAACTTAGATGTACTAATCACATTTCAGTCTAACGAATAGCGATCACTAAAGCTTCCAAGAGAGATACATTAGTCAGTGGACAGGCAGCTAAAGGGACAGCCTGTTTTTGCACACATTCAACTAGGAACGTTAGGATGAAACCTACTTTTCCTGTTGACCAACTTTGTGGCTGATATTTCTGGAGCACTGTTTGAGTAATAGGATATTTGGTGCTGGATTTTAAGGTTAATTAGTTTTGCTTATTGTCTGTCTGGTCAGGAGTCCTTACTACAGAGCATTGCACTTTTTGTGGCTCTTATCTTGACTGTTGACTGCAGGTTAAAATAAACATATTTTCAAATTGATCTGATGTCTTACGTGGCAGGGCTTGCAAACTATTACAGACTACAAAGGGAAGCACAGCCGAGATCTGCCCAGTGACACGAGCCTACCAGACGAGCTAAATCACTTCTATGCTCGCTTCGAGGCAAGCAACACTGAGGCATGCATGAGAGCATCAGCTGTTCCAGACTACTGTGTGATCACGCTCTACGTAGCCGACGTGAGTAAGACCTTTAAACAAGTCAACACACAGAAGGCTGCGGGGCCAGACGAATTACCAGGACGTGTGCTCCGGGCATGTGCTGACCAACTGGCAGGTGTCTTCACTGACATTTTCAACATGTCCCTGATTGAGTCTGTAATACCAACATGCTTCAAGCAGACCACCATAGTCCCTGTGCCCAAGAACACAAAGGCAACCTGCCTAAATGACTACAGACCCGTAGCACTCACGTCCGTAGCCATGAAGTGCTTTGAAAGGTTGGTAATGGCTCACATCAACAACATTATCCCAGAAACCCTAGACCCCCTCCAATTTGCATACCGCCCAAACAGATCAACAGATGATGCAACCTCTATTGCACTCCACACTGCCCTTTCCCACCTGGACAAAAGGAACACTTATGTGAGAATGCTATTCATTGACTACAGCTCAGCGTTCAACACCATAGTACCCATAGTACCCATAGTACCCATAGTACACTTCCTGACGGGCCGCCCCCAGGTGGTGAGGGTAGGTAGCAACACATCTGCCACGCTGATCCTCAACACTGGAGCTCCCCAGGGGTGCGTGCTCAGTCCCCTCTTGTACTCCCTGTTCACCCACGACTGCATGGCCAGGCACGACTCCAACACCATCATTAAGTTTGCAGACGACACAACAGTGGTAGGCCTGATCACAGACAATGACGAGACAGCATACAGGGAGGAGGTCAGAGACCTGGCCGTGTGGTGCCAGAATAACAACCTCTCCCTCAACGTAACCAAGACTAAGGAGATGATTGTGGACTACAGGAAAAGGAGGACCGAGCACGCCCCCATTCTCATCTCATCGAGAGCTTCAAGTTCCTTGGTGTCCACATCAACAATGAGCTAGAATGGTCCAAACACACCAAGACAGTCGTGAAGAGGGCACGACAAAGCCTATTCCACCTCAGGAGACTAAAAAGATTTGACATGGGTCCTGAGATCCTCAAAAGGTTCTACAGCTGCAACATCGAGAGCATCCTGACTGGTTGCATCACTGCCTGGTACGGAAATTGCTCCGCCTCTGACCGCAAGCCACTACAGAGGGTAGTGCGTACGGCCCAGTACATCACTGGGGCTAAGCTGCCCGCCATCCAGGACCTCTACACCAGGCGGTGTCAGAGGAAGGCCCTAAAAATTGTCAAAGACCCCAGCCACCCCAGTCATAGACTGTTCTCTCTACTACCGCATGGCAAGTGGTACCGGAGCGCCAAGTCTAGGACAAAAAGGTTTCTCAACAGCTTTTACCCCCAAGCCATAAGTCTCCTGAACAGGTAATCAAATGGCTATCTGGACTTTTTGCATTGTGACCCCCCCCACTGCTGCTACTTTCTGTTTATCATATATGCATAGTCACTTTAACTATACTTTCATGTACATACTACCTCAATTGGACTGACCAACCAGTGCTCCCGCACATTGGCTAACTGGGCTATCTATCTGCATTGTGTCCCACCACCCGCCAACCCCTTTTTTACGCTACTGCTACTCTCTGTTCATCATATATGCATAGTCACTTTAACCATTACTACATATACTACCTCAATCAGCCTGACTAACCGGTGTCTGTATGTAGCCTCGCTACTGTTATAGCCTCGCTACTTTACAGCCTCGCTACTGTATATTGCCTCGCTACTGTATATAGCCTGTCTTTTCAAATCAAATCAAAGTTTATTTGTCACGTGCGCCAAATAAAACAGGTGTAGACCTTACAATGAAATGCTTACTTACAGGCTCTAACCAACAGTTTAAAAAAATATAAAAAAGGTATTAGGTGAACAATAGGTAGGTAAAGAAATAATACATTTTTTGCACTGTTGGTTAGAGCCTGTAAGTAAGCATTTCACTGTAAGGTCTACACCTGTTTTATTCGGCACACGTGACAAATAAACTTTGATTTGATTTGGTGTATCTCAGTCAATCAACAACAATTCCCCCAAATACAGTACAAATTACCTTCCTGGAATGCACACACAAACGTAGATTCCTGGTAACGCTCTTCATTACCTTAATGAGATGGCATCTTCCCCCCTAAATACCACCAGAAACCCATCCCAGGTTTGACCCAAAATGGCTGATGTTGCACTGAACCTGAGAAGGGAGAGTCCTACTGTACCTCAGCGTGTCTCCTCTAATGAAGCAGACTGCCCAGCATCTTGATTCTACAGAGGATGTGCGAGGACCCGGTAGCCTGGTCTCTGGCACTTTACAGGCTAATAGGACCTGGCAATGGAGGCTCTTTACTTTTCTCTCCGCCCACACAACCAAGAGGAGCAATTAATTGCAATTGGAGCCTGGGACTGGGGGCCCCTGGAGGCCCGGAGCCCGGGCCTTTAATCATCAGGTGACCTAGTTGCCTGATAAATGGGCATGGGGAGGGAAACTGGTCGCCAGTCATTTAATCTACAGTCAGAACAGGATAACTGCACACGGCCATCTTGGCGTTAATTGCCCACTTATTTTAGCACGAGAGGGAGATGAATGTTGCTCAGCTGATTCATAATCTGTCTCTCCGAGGTTCTAATGCAGAGAAATAAACATAGAGGGAGGAGGAGAAAGAGAGATGAAAGGGGTTGTTGTCTAGATGGCGCCTCCAGCGATCCAAGTCTTTCCCCATCTCAGTTGGGAAAATATGTCCCAGGGCACCGTGTAAGGAACGGAATCGGAATCCGGTAGAAGGCTTTTGAGGGTGTCTGTGACTGTACATTTTAAACTCTTCCCTTTTCAGGTTTTCCTCATAGCCTATTGTTTATGTGGCAATACATATTGTGTTGGGTAGATTGTATAGTGTGTATCTGATGATTACTTAATGATTGGTATGTATTATGTATGTCTGTCTATGTATTCATGTATAATGTCTAACTGACCTGCACTTCTCTCTTTCTCCCCATGTCTCTGTCTGTGTTATGGGCAGTTCAATCGAGGTTTAGCATTTCTGAGGTGAGGCGTAGTCAGTCTTCCAGGCGACTGGCCGGCTGATGGATGGATGGAGGCAGCAAGACACAGACCTGATAACAACCGTATCTCGACAGCGGCTTCCTCCCAATGTTTGAGCCCAGTCAAACACTGTCTGTCGTCAGGGACAGATGGATGGATGGGAGAATGATTGATGAGGGGACTGAGGGGGAAAGGTGAAACCCGTCCTTGTCACACTCATCATGCAAGCCTTTTCCATCCACTCCTCCTCTACCCCTCTATCCTCTACCCCTGTACTCCTCTATCGCTCTACACCCTCTATCCCCTCTCCCCCTTCTACCCCCTCTACCACCTCTATCCCCTCTACCGCAACTTTCCCCTCTCACCCTCTATCCCCTCTATCCTCTACCCGTCTACACCCTCTCTCTACCTCTATCTTCTACCCTCTCCCCTTCTACCCCCTCTATCTGCTCCCCCTCGAGCCTCTCCCCCTCTCCCCCTCTATCCGTCTACACTCTCTCTCTCCTCTACCTCTATCTTCTACCCCTCTCCCTCTACCCTCTCCCCTTCTACCCCCTCTATCTGCTCCCCTCGAGCCTCTCCCCTCTATCCCATCTATCCTCTACCCCCTACCCCTTTCCTCCTCTCCCCTTTACCCACTCTATCCTCTACCCCCTCTATTCTCTCCCCTCTATCCTAAACCGCTTTACCCTCTCACCCTCTACCCCCTCTATCCTCTACCCGTCTACCCCCTCTCTCTCCCTCTACCCCCTCTATCTTCTCCCCCTCTATCCTCGAACTCTCTACCCTTCTACCCCCTCTATCCTCTACCCGTCTACCCCCTCTCTCTCCCTCTACCCCCTCTATCCTCGAACTCTCTAACCTTCTACCCCCTCTATCTATCCTCTTTCTCTCTCCTCTATAGAATAGGCTTTTGAGCATAAGTTTAATACAGAAAGGGATCATTTACAACCTTGCTTATCTTCTACTTACACCAAAGACCCACTTCATAACCCCATACCTCAGGGCAGCCTCATCAGCCTCCTCTTCACCCTATAGACACACAGCCTATACCATACTTCTCTTACCAGCCCACTGAGGAGAGTATGAAGCCCCTGATCCGAGGTGTCATCTGGAACAACAAACAGCCAGGGAGGATGCCCAGCCCACCACAGCTGACCCATTACACTGAGATCAGTTTAGATGGACAAGACAATACACACCACTGCTCTGGACGTCTGGGCTGTGATGGTTCTCCTACAGTATGTGGGTGACTGGGCCATGTGTGGATACTGGTGTAAAGAGAGAACTCAAGACATGAGGGACTCTGATGGATGTTCTGCTCATTTGTTAGTGCTGCTTGTCTTGTGGACTTACATAGAGGTTTAAAGAAGATAATGAGTTTAAGGAGTATGACAATATTATTTTGGGGACTTGAAACATAATACTATCTAATTGGGACTTTTATATGGATGAATATGATCAATCTGAATAATATGATGAATACTGGATCCATATTCTTACTTGATACGTAATTCCACCTAATTGTGATTTTTCACACATATTTCCAGTCTGGACACGGCTGCTATTGAGTGTGAGTGTGCCTGAGCTCTAGTGAGCAGCTGGTGAGTGACCTGTCGTATCCCCATCGGTCAGCACTCAGCCGTCCAGGCCCTAGTTAGCCTCTGCTGAATACGACCTGATCCCTCCACTCTCCACAGGAGCACCAGGTCAGGGTCAGGCCCCAGTGTCAACAACCAAGGAGCAGGCTCCATACCAGCTCGTGCACCCCTGCTCCTCTTCCAGCGGTGCACATGCCTAGCTTGCACCCTGCTGTGAGGAGGGCCATAGTAGCTGGTTAGCTTCCACTAACAAAAGGCCCTCGGGGGTGAGTGGTCAAGACGAGGGGGACCTTGGGGGGCCGGAGTGAGTGAAAGCGAGGTGATCGGGGTACACCGGTGGCTCGGGCTAATGAGGGTTGCTGGCCTGGCGGCCACTAGTCTCGCATTGCCATACCTCCAAAATCACGTTGTTGTCAAGCCTCCCTTGGAGATCTGGAGAATTTTGTATTGCAAAAACAGTTTGTATGGTCCGCTAGCTCCCATTTGGTCCGCTGGATGTTACATTTCAAGAACCCTCTCTCACATGCCCATTAGTGCTATGTATTATGTTCGTCACTGTTTTCAGACCGGGAAGGACATATTTTGCTGAGAAATGTTCCGTATGCTAGTTTGCAATATTGCAGAAAATTTAAGAAAACCTATAGGAAAAATGGAATTCTGTTTTGTCAGAAGTTGATGCTCTATACACAAAATCGACATACAGTACCAGTCAAAGGTTTGGACACACCTACTCATTCCAGGGTTTTTCTTTATTTGTACTATTTTCTACATTGAAGAATAATAGTGAAGACATCACAAATATTAAATAACACACATGGAATCATGTAGTAACCAAAAAAGTCTTAAACAAATCAAAATATATTTTAGATTCTTCAAAGTATCCACCCTTTTTGACTTGATGACAGCTTTGCACACTCTTGGCATTCTCTCAACCAGCTTCATGAGGTAATCACCTGGAATCCATTTCAAATAACAGGTGTGCTTGGTGTAAATTTGTGGAATTTCTTTCCTTCTTAATGCATTTGAGCCAATCAGTTGTGTTGTGATAGCCCTATTTGGTAAAAGACCAAGTCCATATTATGGCAAGAACAGCTCAAATAAGCAAAGAGAAATGACAGTCCATCATTACTTTAAGACATGAAGGTCAGTCAATGCGGAACATTTCAAAAACGTTTAAAGTTTCTTCAAGTGCAGCCGCAAAAACCATCAAGCGCTATGATGAAACTGGCTCTCATGAGGACCGCCACATGAAAGGAAGACCTGCTGCAGAGGATAACGTTCATTAGAGTTACCAGCCTCAGAAATTACAGCCCAAATAAATGCTTCACAGAGTTAAAGTAACAGACACATCTCAACATAAACTGTTCAGAGGAGACTGCGTGAATCAGGCCTTCATGGTTGAATTGCTGCAAAGAAACCACTACTAAAGGACACCAATAGTAAGAGACTTGCTTGGGCCAAGAAACATAATAAATGGACATTAGAACTGTGGAAATCTGTACTTTGGTCTGATGAGTCCAAATTTACGATTTTGGGATCCAACTACCGTGTCTTTGTGAGATGCAGAGTAGGTGAACGGATGATCTCTGCATGTGTGGTTCCCACCGTGAAGCATGGAGGAGGTGTGATGGTGCTTTGCTGGTGACACTGTCTGTGAGTTGTTTAGAATTCAAGGCACACTTAACCAGCATGGCAACCACAGCATTCTGCAGCGATATGCCAATCCATCTGGTTTGCGTTTAGTGGTAGTATCATTCGTTTTTCAACAGGACAATTACCCAATACACCTTCAGGGTGTGTAAGGGCTATTTGACCAAGGAGAGTGATGGAGTGCTGCGCCAGATGACCTGGCCTCCACAATCACCCGATCTCAACCCAATTGAGATGGTTTGGGATGAGTTGGACCGCAGAGTGAAGGAAAAGCAACCAACAAGTGCTCAGCACATGTGGGAACTCCTTCAAGACTGTTGGAAAAGCGTTCCTCGTGAAGCTGGTTGAGAGAATGCCAAGAATGTGGAAAGCTGTCATCAAGGCAAAGGGTGGCTACTTTGAAGAATCTAAACTCTAAATTATATTTGGATTTGTTTAACACTTTTTTGGTTACTACATTATTCCATATGTGTTGTTTCATAGTTTTGATGTCTTCTTATTCTACAATGTAGAAAATAGTAAACATAAAGAAAAACCCTTGAATGAGTAGGTGTGTCCAAACTTTTGACTGGTACTGTACATATTTTGATGGGGTTTTAATCTGCGATTTCCCGGCCGTCCTCACGCACTGTTGCAACGACACTAATCAAGTCAGCGCTATTGGAGTTCCGCCCAAGTAAGGCATTTGATTGTTTTGACGTGTTGCGAGCCGTCACTGATTTACACCGTGTCGTCACCCCTATATAGCTATTTTTCTGCCATGAAATTCCCCAGCCTTCCTGTTTTAGGGAAACCTGGTCCTCGAAGAGGCTAGGCGGACAAAATATCGCAGGGCCCAACAATGGTTGAGCACACAGGCACATAGTAATGTTTGTGCAGGGGCCTTTCCAGCACTCTCAGGGCCCATCTGGACTGAATGAGCTGTCCTGAGATGCTATTGAGAACATCAGTTTTCATTTAATGTGTCTTTAGAAGGCTGTCTCTGTGTTCGTACAGAGTAGTGTCATACAGATGGCTGTTGGAATCTGCATGAATAACAAATGCTTCAGATTGGAGATCGTTGGATTGGAGTTATGTATCCTCTTGTCATGGTTGTTTCAGGGAGTCTCTGTCTTGAGGAGTGTGGTAACTGCCATCTACTGAAATACTACATACAGGGCCTTCAGAAAGTATTCATACCCCTTGACTTATTCCATGTTTTGTTGTGTTATATTAACAAAAATCTCACCCATCTACACACAAATAATGACAAAGTGAAAACATATTTTTATATATTTTTGCAAATGTATTGACAATTAAATACAAACATATCTAATTAACACAAGTATTCCCACCCCTGAGTCAATACAGAAACACCTGATGGCAGTGATTGCAGCTGCGAGTCTCTCTGGGCAAGTCTCTAAGAGCTTTGCACTTGGATTGTACAATATTTTCACATTATAATTTTTTTAATTCTTTAAGCTCTGTCAAGTTGGTTAGTGATCATTGTTAGACAGACTATTTCAAGTCTTGCCATAGATGTTCAAGCCAATTTAAGTCAAAAATGTAACTAGGACACTCAGGAATATTCAATGTCTTCTTGGTAAGCAACTCCAGTGAATTTTTGTTCTTGTGTTTTAGGTTATTGTCTTGCTGAAGAGTGAATATATCTCCCAGTGTCTGTTGGAAAGCAGACTGAACCAGGTTTTCCTCTAGAATTTAGCTATAGTCTGTTTCTTTTTATACAAAAAAGAAACTCCCTAGTCCTTGCTGATGACAAGAATACACATAACATGATGCTGCCACAACCTTGCTTGAAAATATGAAGAGTGGTATTCAGTGATGTGTTGTTGGATTTGCCCCAAACATCACACTTTGAATTCAGGACATAAAGGGACATTTATTTTCAGGACATTTATTTTCTAAATGTTTTACAGTTTTATTTTAGTGTTTTATTGCAAACAGGATTCATGTTTTGTAATATTTATTTTTATTCTCTACAGGCTTCCTTCTTTTGACTCTGTCATTTATTGTGGAGTAACTACAATGTTGTTAATCCATTCACAGTTTCCTTCCTCTCCGGCAACGAAGTTAGGAAGGACACCTGTATTTTTGTAGTGACTGGGTGTATTGACACACCATCCAAAGTCGAATGAACAATTTCACCATTCTCAAAGGGATATTCAATGTCTGTATTTTTATTTTTACCCATCTAAAAATAGGTGCCCTTCTTTGCGAGGCATTGGAAAACCTCCCTGGTCTTTGTGGTTGAATCTTTGTTTGAAATTCACTGCTTGACTGAGGGACCTTAAAGATAATTGTATGTGTGGGGTACAGAGATGAGGTAGTCATTCAACTATCATGTTAAACACTATTATTGCACACAGAATGAGTCCATGCAACTTATTATGTGACTTGTTAAGCACATTTTTACTCCTGAACATATTTAGGCTTGCCATAACAAACGGGTTGAATACTTATTGACTCAAGACATTTCACCATTTCATTTTTTACGAATTTGTAAAAATGTCTGAAAACATAGTTCCACTTTGACATTATGGAGTATTGTGTCTGTAGGCCAGTGACACAACATCTCCATTTAATCCATTTTAAATGCAGGTTGTAACCCAATTTCTTGCGGAAAAGGTCAAGGGGTGTGAATACTTTCTAAAGGCACGGTACTTTTATACCACATATAACAGTAACACAAACATTTACCAGTAGTCAGTATGACACGAACTAGACTCTTTGGAGTATATATAAAGAAATTAACTACATGACACTGCAAAATATGATTTTGAAAGGTCAGGAAATATATTTTCACCAGCATTTATTGAAGCAGTAGAGTACCACAGTATGAGTCATAATACCCATAAAAGGGGATTTTTAGCAACACGCCATATAAGGGCTGTGTTTCGTGTTGGCAGTGGCAACGACCAATCACGTTGATGAGAAGTGGGCAGTGGTGACCCAATTGAGTAAAAGTAAAGAAACATTCATAGAAAATGACTCAAGTGAAAGTCAGCCAGTAAAATACTACTTGAGTAAAAGTCTAAAAGTATTTGGTTTTAAATATACTTAAGTATCAAAAGTAAATGTAATTGATAAAATATACTTACGTATCAAAAGTAAAAGTATAAATCTTTTTAAATTCCTTATATTAGGTAAACCAGGCAGCACCATTTTTTATTTATGTTTTAATTACGGATAGCCAGGGGCACACTCCAACACTCAGACATAATTTACTAACAAACCATTTGTGTTCAGTGAGTCCGCCACATCAGAGGCAGTAGATGAGCAGGGATGTTCTCTTGATAGGTGTGTGAATTGGACCATTTTCCTGTCCTGCTAAGCATTCAAAATGTAACAAGTACTTTTAGGTGTCAGGGAAAATGTATAAAAAGTAGGAATGTAGTGAAGTAAAAGTTGTCAAAAATCTAAAATAGTAAAGTAAAGTACAGATACAAAGAAATAACTACTTAAGTTGTATTTTTACTTAAGAACTTTACACTTCTGCGTGTAGGCTTACCCTGACGTGACATTTTCATAACTGTGTCAATCTCTCTCGTACAAGGTGACTTTTATCAATATATTCGCCTGTATTAACCCCCACCAAATTAAATTCTAATTAGCTGCTAATGTGGCTATCATAAAGAACGACTTAATGCCATGATGATCTGGACGAGACTGCCGAATCGAGGCAAAGGTAAGAATCTTTGGATTAACTATCTAATGTTAGCTAAATGTAGTAATTAATAAATTTGCTTCATTTCTTTAAATGTATCTGTTAGCAAAAGTGCCAGCTAGAGATGACGTGCAGGAACATGCAGAGATTTCTAGTCTTGCATGATTTCTACTTTGATGCTAATTAGCGTTTTCGAATCAGAGTAAATAGAGCCAAATATATTGATAAAAGTCACCATGTCTGAGAGAGATTTACATGGTGATCAAAACATTACGCCAGGGTAAAACTACAAGAAACACCCTTATTTGAAGTGTTCCTAAAATCCCCAATGGGAAAAATAAATGGTGAAACAACACTTTGAACCATTTCCCTGTTTGACTGTTCGGTGTTATGGGTATTATGATGCTTCCACTGTGGGGCTATATTTCCCAATCTGTTTGTTGACAACACAAATCATACATTGTATTTTTGCAACAAAAAAATAACCATGTTTTTGACTTATCCAGGAAACCTAATTCTAGTCTTGTGGTGTTTCTATTGTTTACGCACTGACCACAAGTTATTCTGGGTAGTAGAACATCTAAAATACATTCATTGTAAGTTCACAGTCCCCAGAAAAGAGCCACAGTCCCCTGTATAAAACCTCTCCTGGTGACTGGAGCAGAGTGACTCACATCCATAGTAGTGGGTGAAAGAGCATCCAGTGTTTCTCACTCTGTTCCCAGTACTGGACTGGACTTGGCTGGGGTGAATGAATGGTCACTTAATGAATGAGAGAAAGAGAGGGAGCGAGAGAGCGTGGGAGCGGGGGAAGTGAGCACAGCAAACGGCAGTAGAGGAGGTCCTCAGCAGGCCCCGGGCCCCAGCAGCCCAGGGACAGGATGTGGGATTGTTCTGTGACTAGGGCCTGTGTGTGTTCCATGCCCCAGCATGCCATGCTGCATGGGGGAGGTCAGGCAGGAAGTGGCCGAGCATTGGCTGTGACCGCTGGGTAATGAGCGCCAGCCTCTGGGGGGATTCCTGGCCTACTGGCCGGCATGCCGCCAGCACGCAGCCGCCCCAACCGCCCCCCACACTCTCTACGCATAGTGTCCATGGTTCAACCCCCTCCCCAACACCTCCCCCTGCTCATTTATCATTTACGTCCCACCAGTCCAAACACCACGCCCAAGTATGTTAACCTGTAGGAACTTGATGAAACAGAAGAACAGCCACAGGCCTCATTGTATTGTCCACATTCCAGCTGGATCTATCATAGCCTTTAGCTGTGACCCCAGGAGAATGACCTCCCGTCACGTCCCCAACCTATACAAACACTGAACTCCATGAAAGACTTTGAGACTTAACACTATCAGCAGGTCAGATCATAGGTTGAAAGTATATGTTGTATTGATAGACTTTGGTAAGATTATTGTTGTGATCACTGATTCAGTGGAGGGGTTTAAACCATCTGTCTCTGTCTGGAATCTGCTGGCCTGCAGCTCTGCTCCTTCTACCTCCCTGTCTGCTGGCCTGCAGCTCTGCTCCTTCTACCTCCCTGTCTGCTGGCCTGCAGCTCTGCTCCTTCTACCTCCCTGTCTGCTGGCCTGCAGCTCTGCTCCTTCTACCTCCCTGTCTGCTGGCCTGCAGCTGAGTGTGTGTCTGTGTGTGCTGCACGGTTTGTGTGTGTGCAGAACAGTGTGTGTGCAGCACTGTGTGTGTCTTTCTGTATCAGCCTCTTGGCTGATATTTGCTCTCGTCCCATGCCTCTTGGCTTTGCAGGTGTTCTGCTTGTTAAGGGCTGACATTGTGCGTGTCTGTGTGTGTGCTTCCCTGACAGGCTGCAGCGAGTCGGGGTGTCAGACAGCAGACTAATAAAGGCTAATTCATGGGGCCGGTCTTTAAAGAGCCCCCCACCATACAGCCACCAGCCAGGTTCCCAGGATACCTCCAGCCAGGTTCCCAGGATACCGCCAACCAGATTCCCAGGATACCTCCAACCAGGTTCCCAGGATACCTCCAACCAGCCCCAGCCAACCCCACTCCACTCCAGACACAACCCAACAGACAGAGGGGAAGGGAAGAGACATAGCTCAAATATCCCAACAGAGACAGTCAGACACTGAGACAGTCAGACACTGAGACAGTCAGACACCGAGACAGTCAGACACCGAGACAGTCAGACACCGAGACAGTCAGACACCGAGACAGTCAGACACCGACTGAGAGGCAGGCAGACAGGGAGAGACAGAACATATGTGATACATGTCATAACTGTGTCTTGAGCCCGGCTGGTAATGAGGAAAGGTAAGGGCACAGACAGGAGACCGAGGTGAGACTTGTACACCCTGTTGCCGGTGTGATCCATAGTTGGGAGAGTTGCCACTCGATCAGACTCCAACACTGAATTCCCCTTTTCAATGGTAAATGCTGTTAATGTTCAACATAAGTATCCTATACTAAACAAAAATACAAACACACAGTTCATGTTTTATGAGCTGAAATAAATGTTCCACACGCAACAAAAAAAGCGTATTTCTCTCAAATGTTGAGCACAAATTTGTTTACATCTCTGTTAGTGAGCATTTCTCCTTTGCCAAGATAATCCATCCACCTGACAAGTGTGGCATATCAAGAAGCTGATCAAACAACGTGATCATTACACAGGTACAACTTGTGCTGGGGACAATAAAAGGCCACTCAGTTTTGTGACACAATGCCACAGATGTCTCAGGTTTTGAGGGAGCGTGCAACTGGCATGCTGACTGCAGGGATGCCCACCAGGGCTGTTGCCAAAGAATTTTATGTTTATTTTTTTACCATAAGCCGCCCCCAATGTCAATTTAGAGAATTTGACAGTACGTCCAACTCGCCTCACAACTGCAGGCCACGTGTATGTTGTCGTTTGGACGAGCGGTTTGCTGATGTCAGCGTTGTGAACAGAGGGCCCCATGGTGGGCTGCGCCACTCAGGGCTCCCGAGTGGCGCAGCGGTCTAAGGCACTGCATCTCAGTGCTAGAGGCGTCACTCCAGACCCTGGTTCAATATCACAATAGGCCGTGATTGGGAGTCCCATAGGGCGGTACACAATTGGCCCAGCGTCGGCCAAGGTAGGCTGTCATTGTAAATAAGGTTTTGTTCTTAACTGACTTGCCTAGTTAAATAAATATGATGCGGTTATGGTATAGGCAGGCATAAACTACGGACAAAATTACATTTTATCGATGGCAATTTGAATGCACAGAGATACCGTGATGAGATCCTGAGGACCATTGTCGTGCCATTCATCCGCCGTCATCACCTCGTGTTTCAGCATGATATTTTTTTTATTTAGCTAGGCAAGTCATTTAAGAACAAATATCGTATTTACAATGACAGCCTGGGAACAGTGGGTTAACTGCCTTGTTCAGGGGCAGAACGACAGATTCTTACCTTGTCAGCTCGGGGATTCGATCCACCTTTCAGCTACTGGCCCAACACTCTAACCACTAGGCTACCTGTCACTACCTGTACAGCCCCATGTCGCAAGGATCTGTTACGATTCCTGGAAGATTAAAATGTGTCAGTTCTTCTATGGCCTGCATACGCACCAGACATGTCACCCATTGAGCATATTTGGGATGCTCTGGATCAACGTGTACGAAGAGTGTGTTCGAAATTTCAGCCAATATCCAGCAACTTCGCACATCCATTGAAGAGGAGTGGGACAACATTCCACAGGCCACAATCAACAGCCTGATCAACTCTATGCAAAGGAGATGTGTAACACTGCATGAGGCAAAAGGTGGTCACACCCGATACTGACTGGTTTTCTGATCCATTTCTCTACCCTTTTTTAAGGTATCTGTGTCCAACAGATGCGTATTATAATTCACAGTCATGTGAAATCCGTAGATTATGGCCTAATGAATTGATTTCATTTGACTGATTTCCTTATATTAACTGTAACTCAGTAAAATCTTTTGAAAGTTTTGCATTTTGCGTTTATATTTTTGTTCAGTATATGTAGGGTCTTACAGTCGTGGAGAGGAGATCATTCAGTATTTGTAGGGTCTTCCAGCCCTGGAGACGAGATCATTCAGTATATGTAGGGTCTTCCAGTCCTGGAGAGGAGATCATTCACTATATGTAGGGTCTTCCAGTCCTGGAGAGGAGATCATTCAGTATATGTAGGGTCTTCCAGTCCTGGAGAAGAGATCATTCAGTATATGTAGGGTCTTCCAGTCCTGGAGAGGAGCTCATTCAGTATATGTAGGGTCTTCCAGCCCTGGAGAAGAGATCATTCAGTATATGTAGGGTCTTCCAGCCCTGGAGAGTAGATCATTCAGTATATGTAGGGTCTTCCAGTCCTGGAGAGGAGCTCATTCAGTATATGTAGGGTCTTCCAGCCCTGGAGAAGAGATCATTCAGTATATGTAGGGTCTTCCAGTCCTGGAGAAGAGATCATTCAGTATATGTAGGGTCTTCCAGTCCTGGAGAGGAGCTCATTCAGTATATGTAGGGTCTTCCAGCCCTGGAGAAGAGATCATTCAGTATATGTAGGGTCTTCCAGCCCTGGAGAGTAGATCATTCAGTATATGTAGGGTCTTCCAGTCCTGGAGAGGAGATCATTCAGTATATGTAGGGTCTTCCAGTCCTGGAGAAGAGATCATTCAGTATATGTAGGGTCTTCCAGTCCTGGAGAGGAGCTCATTCAGTATATGTAGGGTCTTCCAGCCCTGGAGAAGAGATCATTCAGTATATGTAGGGTCTTCCAGCCCTGGAGAAGAGATCATTCAGTATATGTAGGGTCTTCCAGTCCTGGAGAAGAGATCATTCAGTATATGTAGGGTCTTCCAGTCCTGGAGAAGAGATCATTCAGTATATGTAGGGTCTTCCAGCCCTGGAGAAGAGATCATTCAGTATATGTAGGGTCTTCCAGTCCTGGAGAGGAGATCATTCAGTATATGTAGGGTCTTCCAGTCCTGGAGAGGAGATCATTCAGTATATGTAGGGTCTTCCAGCCCAGGAGAGGAGATCATTCAGTATATGTAGGGTCTTCCAGCCCTGGAGAAGAGATCATTCAGTATATGTAGGGTCTTCCAGTCCTGGAGAAGAGATCATTCAGTATATGTAGGGTCTTCCAGCCCTGGAGAAGAGATCATTCAGTATATGTAGTGGCTTCCAGTCCTGGAGAATAGATCATTCAAACCCCCCATGTTCACTTACTACATGTTTTATCCCTCTATAAAGTTTCTGTAAATCTTATAGCTGTGTGGCAGCAGTGAAGAAGTTTCCCCTCAATTCCCAAGGCTGTCTGTGTCTGTGTGCAGGTGCACGCTGTGTGTGTGTCTGTGTGCAGGTGCACGCTGTGTGTGTGTGTCTGTGTGCAGGTGCATGCTGTGTGTGTGTGTGTGTCTGTGTGCAGGTGCATGCTGTGTGTGTGTGTGTGTCTGTGTGCAGGTGCATGCTGTGTGTGTGTGTCTGTGTGCAGGTGCACGCTGTGTGTGTGTGTCTGTGTGCAGGTGCACGCTGTGTGTGTGTGTCTGTGTGCAGGTGCATGCTGTGTGTGTGTGTCTGTGTGCAGGTGCATGCTGTGTGTGTGTGTCTGTGTGCAGGGGCATGCTGTGTGTGTGTGTCTGTGTGCAGGTGCACGCTGTGTGTGTGTGTCTGTGTGCAGGTGCACGCTGTGTGTGTGTGTCTGTGTGCAGGTGCACGCTGTGTGTGTGTGTCTGTGTGCAGGTGCGCTGTGTGTGTGTGTCTGTGTGCAGGTGCGCTGTGTGTGTGTGTCTGTGTGCAGGTGCACGCTGTGTGTGTGTGTCTGTGTGCAGGTGCACGCTGTGTGTGTGTGTCTGTGTGCAGGTGCACGCTGTGTGTGTGTGTCTGTGTGCAGGTGCACGGTGTGTGTGTGTCTGTGTGCAGGTGCATGCTGTGTGTGTGTCTGTGTGCAGGTGCATGCTGTGTGTGTCTGTGTGCAGGTGCATGCTGTGTGTGTCTGTGTGCACCAGTGCAGGCTTCTCAGAGGAGGAAGGGGAGGACCGTCCTACTCAGTGAAATTTCATAAAATAAAAATAGTGAAACATTAAAAAAGTTATCCTTTTTAGATAAAACTATACTAAATATGTTCACGTCACCAAATAATAATAGAGATGATGAGTGAACAGTGATAGTTTTTTGGGATACTATTGAATTCAAATTACAGGAGACGAAAGGAGGTATATTATAAAATGTTTTCTTGGTTTTAGATCTTTATTTTTGTGTCCCGTTAGTGCCTTTTAGAGGGAACGTTTCGTTAATAACAAGGGCAACTACAAGGAAAGGGAAACGGGGGATACCAGGTCAGTTGTACAACTGAACGCCTTCAACTGAAATGTGTCTTCCGCATTTAACCCAACCCCTCTGAATCAGGAGCTTGCAGAGGTAATTGCACGTTACGGTGCTTTACTTGCTGAACATATCGAACTTTCTACTGTCTTTTCTGGGATGTTGAAAACAATTCTGAATGATTTGATAGCTTCCATCGCATCATCCATTAAAAGTTAGGTTAAAGAGAGAGGTTGACGCAGCGCATTTTTTTCTTGTGCGCTCAGGTAGGCTTTCTCCTTCCCTCAGGTATTTATTTAGCAAAGATGACAACACGTAATCACTCCGGACAGACACAAGCAAAAACTCATGCCATAAATGTTGCAGCAGCCTAGGGTACACCTAAACGTTAGAAATCTGACCTGCTGGATGGGATGAAAACGAGATGACTGTTAAAAATTGCCCCACCGATCTGGGACCTATGCGGCCACCAGTTTGCTTGCAGTTGTCAGTTATCGTCAGGTATGTGGATGATCAGTACTTGGGCTACTTTAATGTGTCAAGTGGGTGAGATGCGCAGTCTGTGATTGACTTTATGAATTTTCAGATGAATGAGTTTAAGTTCATAGAGAAACTCGTTGTCCAATCCTACTATGGCGCATCTGTAATGGAATGTATCTGCTATTTGTATTTACAGCTAAGTCCCCTCCTATTCCCTGATTAAGAGGTGATGACTACTCCACTACCATTGTCAACTTTCTCCTGACATGAACTGAAGCCACATTGTCTCATGTGCCCGCTCATCCACTGGCACATTGAATGTTTCCCCTCCAAGCACTGTGAGTATCCCTATACATTTCTCTCATTACTGTATGTAGAGTCAATCACATTATTAGACATCAATGATGCTTGGACCAACTCATTCTTAGCTCTTTTGTCTAACTGTGTAGTGTGTTGTCTTGTAGTTTTTTTTGTCTTCCCAGTCAAATCCTTCACTGGATTTGTCAAATCCTGCACTGGTCAAGCCACTGAACACACAACTCATGCCTCAAACCCTCCTTCAATCACTGCTGTGATCTCTTTCCAACACGGTGTAAGCAGCCCTCTCATTCACATTCCCAAAAATATTGTACTATAAATGTCTTTATTAAATGCTTTAGGTTAAAATAATTAGTCTTTGACGATTTTTGAAACACACTTTGTCGTCTCCGTGCATTCCTCGCCTATACTGTGTGTCTCCCATCCTACTACATTTCTCAAGTCACCAGCCTCCACTGGTGTGCAGGTGCACGATGGGTGTATGTGTGCACCCACACATGCTTGTGAATGTGCAAAAATGTGTGTGTGCACTAGAATGTTTTTCGGAGGTTTGGGCTGAGCCGTGCACTGTGGTTGGGTGACACTGTCCTCCATTCCCCATCTGTGCCCTGTCACTCCTGCTGAAGGGCCTGATGAACAGCGCTTGTGGTTTACGACTGAGTTATACTGTAGATCTTCCTCTCCCCAGGCAATGGAACATAAAGCATAGTTCACCCTCTCTCACCCCCCCTATTAAGGAAACACAGTGTTCTCTTACCAAGTGCATATTTCAAAGTACAGGTGATGAAAGAAACTACTTGGTGGGAGATAGCAGACAGCCAGCTATGTCACACACAATTAATATAATATATAAGGTAATATATTGAATGTTTTCGTTGTTGTGGCAAAGTTTTTACCCCCTATCAACTCTAGTTAGAGTTGATGGGGTGACAATTATAATATCTTGGTTATGCAAGCCATACAGAATAATAATGACTGAATCCTCTCCCACAGATAATAAAAAAAACACTGAAAACCTTTTACATTTGTGTTCACCTTTCTTTCTACAGTCTACTGTTCTAGTCCAGTGCTGTGTTATAATGACATTCCAATAGTTAAGTTTGCATCTTCAGCTACAATTAAAGAAATGTGTATCTGACTGGAAGTGTGCAGAGACTTTTTCCTCTTGTCCAATCGACTCTGGCTGTACGGTAGATTTGGCTCAATAGTTACAACTTTTCTTTACAGCATAGTTGTTTTTGTTCAATTGTCCATCATCAGAGAAAAAGGTCTATAATGGTAACGATAGAAATATCCAGACATTCCAGACAAATATCCAAACATTCTTTTTCACAAACAAAACACAAGACAAACACTAGAAACTTTTGAATGTGTTGCTTTTGATACTAATTCCTGATCAGTGTCTGTTGGGGAACTCTGTCTCTGTTGTGTAACTGAAGGGTCCAAACTCAGGACAAAAAACACCCGTCCACTCCACAGAGAAGCCTTCTGATTATTCCTGTTGACCGAATGGTTCACTTTTCCTAATGATTTGTCCAAACTTTTCTTTAGAAGCTTAGAGAAGTTTGCTTTGCTCTCCACCTATTATAGTTCAGTCTAAAAGGGTTGAAGGAAGGAGGGAGGAAGGACAGACAAAGAAGAAAACCTAAACACAACAATAAACAAAATCTCAGCCCCCCCCCGTCTTCAGAAACGGCGTGAGGTTTTCTGGGCTCTGTCCGTCTCTGTGGAGACTTGGAAGCCCTTCTTTCCCCTCTTTCTCATCACTCGGCTCCTGGTCGTCGCTCCTCCATTCACGTCTTCCCTGATTCCCCGGGGGTAAAACAAAGCGCAGAGCTGAAAGGGCTTTGAGGTAGGTAAATGTATTCAGTGACACAGGCCGGATGATTCTATTCTGTGCCAGCCCTGTAACATTTGTTTTTAGGCTTGTCTGAGCTCTGGGACAGCGTGTTGGGCCCATTGTCTCACATGCTCTCCACACAGCCCCTCAGTTAATGGTGCACTTGTCCAGGGCCCCTGGAGCAGAAATGCTCAGCCGGGCAGGCCCGAGGGGGTTGTTACCCGCTCTCGGAAAAGCACTCTTAAAAGTAAGTTAAAGCTATCGAGTGAGAGAGAGAGAGAGAGAGAGAGAATAGCATAACCACCACTAAACCCCCCTCCCTGTCTCCACCCTTATCCCTCACTCTCCATCCCTCTATCCCTCCATCCCTCCACTCGTCCCACATCTGGCCTATCTATCTGCTTCTCTTTCACAAGAGGCCCCTGGAAGTTGGTTTTCTTCCTCCCTCATTCTCTACTCATCTGGGGCTAATTCACCCTGCCTTTTCCCTGCTCCTCTCCTCTCTCCTGTCTGATAAAGCAATGAGAATGAGGAGGCCTTTAGGAGCACAATGCTCCCTTTCTTCAGAATGTGAGAAGTGGGCTTTATGAGGGTCTGAAGGGCCAGGAGCGGCTAGAAAGGGCCAAGGTGAGCGCTGAGGAGGCTCCCAGGCCTGGGGGTAGAGGGAGGGGGGGGTCACAGGAGTCTATGGCGGAACCCTTCTGATAGTCTTCTGGGTATGGACTGGAGGGGCTCTTTAAAGCAGGGATCATCAACTACATTCAGCTGCGGTTCGATTTTGCTATTAAGCGGATGGTTAGGGGGCCGGAACATAATAAAAAATAATTTCACAAATTTAAATTACTTGGGTCTGATTTGCTGGTGTTTTTACAGTCTTTTATGATCGACAATTTATAAAAACACGTACATTTATTTAGATTTTTTGCTCAGAAAACTTTGGGGCCAAAGAAAGTCACCCGTGGGCTGGCAGTTGGGGAACCCTGCTTTAAAACCTCATGAGACCCCCAAGAAAGAAATGTGAAAATATATTGTTATTTATCTTTTATTGTCAGTGCAAGTTGTCCTCTGTAGTGGTCATTAGGACATACAATAAATATGAAAAAATGTACATTACAGTCAATGGATACAGTAGGTGAAAAATATAGTTGAGGCATCCGGGTGTCCACTACAGAGGACATTTCTAATTTAGCTATAATTTATTGTGAACAAATTATTACACAGTCCTGACAACTCATTTAACTATTCCTGAGATTTTTACTTTGAATTTAAATCATACTCACAAAAAGGATAATTAATTAGTACACACACTTTTAAAATTTCAATAAAATGTGCAAATTATGACGGCAGACAATTTTTAAGAACCAGGAAAATAAAGTTGTCATGGTCATACCCCCACATATGATATCTTTAAAAATCCCATAATGTCTTCTCAAAGGGACAACAGGAATTGATACAGTGGCTTGTATGGCCTCAGATATACTGTAAGGACCAAGAACTGATGTCCACTAGAGAGGACTAAAAAGTATTTAGTCAGCCACCAATTGTGCAAGTTCTCTCACTTAAAAAGATGAGAGAGGCCTGTAATTTTCATCATAGGAACACTTCATCTATGACAGACAAAAGGAGGAAAACAAATCCAGAAAATCACATTGTAGGATTTTTAATGAATTTATTTGCAAATTATGGTGGAAAATAAGTATTTGGTCACATACAAACAAGCAAGATTTCTGGCTCTCACAGACCTGTAACTTCTTCTTTAAGAGGCTCCTCTGTCCTCCACTCGTTACCTGTATTAATGGCACCTGTTTGAACTTGTTATCAGTATAAAGACACCTGTCCACAACCTCAAACAGTCACACTCCAAACTCCACTATGGCCAAGACCAAAGAGCTGTCAAAGGACACCAGAAACAAAATTGTAGACCTGCACCAGGTTGGGAAGACTGAATCTGCAATAGGTAAGCAGCTTGGTTTGAAGAAATCAACTGTGGGAGCAATTATTAGGAAATGGAAGACATACAAGACCACTGATAATCTTCCTCGATCTGGGGCTCCACGCAAGATCTCACCCGTGGGGTCAAAATGATCACAAGAACGGTGAGCAAAAATCCCAGAACCACACGGGGACCTAGTGAATGACCTGCAGAGAGCTGGGACCAAAGTAACAAAGCCTACCATCAGTAACACACTACGCCGCCAGGGACTCAAATCCTGCAGAGCCAGACGTGTCCCCCTGCTTAAGCCAGTACATGTTCAGGCCGTCTGAAGTTTGCTAGAGAGCATTTGGATGATCCAGATGAGGATTGGGAGAATGTCATATGGTCAGATGAAACCAAAATAGAACTTTTTGGTAAAAACTCAACTCGTCGTGTTTGGAGGACAAAGAATGCTGAGTTGCATCCAAAGAACACCATACCTACTGTGAAGCATGGGGGTGGAAACATCATGCTTTGGGGCTGTTTTTCTGCAAAGGGACCAGGATGACTGATCCGTGTAAAGGAAAGAATGAATGGGATTTTGAGTGAAAACCTCCTTCCATCAGCAAGGGCATTGAAGATGAAACGTGGCTGGGTCTTTCAGCATGACAATGATCCCATACACACCGCCGAACGCGAAGGAGTGGCTTCGTAAGAAGCATTTCAAGGTCCTGGAGTGGCCTAGCCAGTCTCCAGATCTCAACCCCATAGAAAATCTTTGGAGGGAGTTGAAAGTCCGTGTTGCCCAGCAACAGCCCCAAAACATCACTGCTCTAGAGGAGATCTGCATGGAGGAATGGGCCAAAATACCAGCAACAGTGTGTGAAAACCTTGTGAAGACTTACAGAAAACGTTTGACCTCTGTCATTGCCAACAAAGGGTATATAACAAAGTATTGAGATAAACTTTGTTATTGACCAAATACTTATTTTCCACCATCATTTGCAAATAAATTCATAAAAAATCCTACAATGTGATTTTCTGGATTTTTTTCCTCATTTTGTCTGTCATAGTTGAAGTGTACCTATGATGAAAATTACAGGCCTCATCTTTTTAAGTTGGAGAACTTGCACAATTGGTGGCTGACTAAATACTTTTTTGCCCCACTGTATTCACTCATGAAAACCCTGTGTAGAAATGTTCCCTGGCTATAATGCTGGCAGTCCCCGGGAGCTGATTCTCACCAGATTTAACTAAACAGGAATTAAGTCCACAGTTTTCCCCTGCAGCTGTGTGTGTGTGTGTGTGTGTGTGTGCAAGCATTTGTGTCTGTGTGCATGTCTGTGTGTGCGTGTGTCTGTGAGTGTGTGTGTGTCCGTCCGTGCCAGAATGAAAGAGTAAAACAGATTTTTTTGCGCTAAGCATTCTCCTTGTGCGTGTGTTTTTACGTCTATGTGAGCAAGGTTAAAACACTTTCAAACGCATACACACTCAAAATCAATGCTGGTATGGGGCACCTTCCTGTAATGTGTATTGGAAGATTACAGGCTATGTGGCTGATTCTCCAAGCCCACTGATTCTTCAAGCCCACTGATTCTTCAAGCCCACTGATTCTCTGAGCCCACTGATTCTCTTAGCCCACTGATTCTTCAAGCCCACTGATTCTCTGAGCCCACTGATTCTCCAAGCCCACTGATTCTCCAAGCCCACTGATTCTTCAAGCCCACTGATTCTCTGAGCCCACTGATTCTTCAAGCCCACTGATTCTTCAAGCCCACTGATTCTTCAAACCCACTGATTCTTCAAGCCCACTGATTCTCCAAGCCCACTGATTCTCCAAGCCCACTGATTCTCCAAGCCCACTCCTCTCAGCATGTTGATTTTGACTCTTAGATATGAGGAGGAGGAGGAAAGGAGGAATCGACCACGTCTTGCAAAAAATAAATCTATAATCTGTAGTCCCACAAAGAAAGTGGAAGCCATCACAGGGGGTTGGGCTAGCTTGCTGAGCGTGGCTTTATGTCCCTGTTGCTCCTATTCGGACTGCGAGGTTGAGCGGCATAATAATGATGAAGGACATTAAAAGTTTGATTCAAGTGAGGACAAGGGGGTCTTCATCTAGGAGGTGATTTTATAGCAATTGTGTTGGTCTCTTATTGGAAAAATTCCTCAGGGCCCACAGTGACACTTGGGAGGTCTCCGTCATGCTGGGATTGGGCTTTCATATGGATCAAACCTCTATATTGTGTCACTTCAGATTTGATATTACACACGCACACACACACACACACACACACACACACACACACACACACACACATACACACATACATACGTACATACACAGACACATACACACATACATACGTACATACACAGACACAAATCAAAAAAGATTTGCAGTGGTGAAACTAAACAGACGGTGGATATTTCCTCTAAGAATGGTTTAAGACCTGGGCAGAATGAGACCGTTCATAAATCTGAGTGATGTCCCGTCTCCTTAGGCGAGCATACAGTCAGTCAGAGCTACTAGAGGTACTACTAGAGCTGCTACTACTAGAGTTACTACTATAGTTACTACAAGAGTTACTGCAATAGTTACTGCTAGAGGTACTACTAGAGTTACTGCAAGAGTTACTACTAGAGCTGCTACTAGAGTTACTACTAGAGTTACTACTACTAGAGTTACTACAAGAGTTACTGCAATAGTTACTGCTAGAGTACTACTAGAGTTACTGCAAGAGTTACTGCTAGAGGTACTACTAGAGCTGCTACTAGAGCTACTACTAGAGTTACTACTAGAGTTACTACAAGAGTTACTGCTAGAGGTACTACTAGAGTTACTGCTAGAGCTACTACTAGAGTTACTACAAGAGTTACTACAAGAGTTACAACAAGAGTTACTACTAGAGTTACTACTAGAGTTACTACAAGAGTTACTACAAGAGCTACTACTAGAGTTACTACTAGAGTTACTACAAGAGTTACTACAAGAGTTACTACAAGAGTTACTACTAGAGTTACTACTACTAGAGTTACTACTAGAGTTACTACTAGAGCTACTACTATAGTTACTACTAGAGCTACAACTAGAGCTGCTACTAGAGTTACTACTACTAGAGTTACTACTAGAGCTACTACTAGAGTTACTGCTAGAGGTACTACTAGAGTTACTACTAGAGTTACTGCTAGAATTACTACTAGAGCTACTACTAGAGCTACTGCTACAGTTACTGCTAGAGCTACTACTAGAGTTACTACTAGACTTACTACTAGAGTTACTGCCAGAGTTACTACTAGAGTTACTACTAGAGTTACTGCTAGAGCTATTACTAGAGTTAATACTAGAGTTACTACTGGAGTTGCTACTAGTTACTACTAGAGTTACTGCTAGAGCTACTACTAGAGTTAATGCTAGAGTTACTACTGGAGTTGCTACTAGTTACTACTAGAGTTGCTACTGGAGTTGCTACTAGTTACTACTAGAGTTGTTACTGGATTTGCTACTGGAGTTGCTGCTATAGTTGCTGCTATAGTTGCTGCTATGGTTGCTGCTAGGGTTGCTACCGGGGTTGCTACTGGAGTTGCTACTAGAGTTGCTGCTATAGTTGCTGCTAGGGTTGCTACTATGGTTGCTACTGGAGTTGCTACCTGAGTTTCCGCCAGAGTTTCCGCCAGAGTTTCCGCCAGAGCTACCACTAGAGTTACTGCTAGAGCTGTTATTAGAGTTGCTACTAGAGTTGCTGCTAGAGCTACTACTAGAATTACTACTAGTTACTACTAGAGTTGCTGCTAGAGCTACTACTAGAATTACTACTAGTTGCTGCTAGAACTACTACTAGAATTACTACTAGTTACTACTAGAGTTGCTGCTAGAGTTGCTGCTAGAGCTTCCGCCAAGAGAGCTACTACTAGAGCGTCAGGTAACCTAGCGTTTAGAGTGTTGGGCTAGTAACCAAAATCTGTTGATTTTCCCTTCAGCAAGGCACACCCCTAATTTGCTCAAGGGGCGCCATACGACCATAGCTGACCCTGTAAAACAACACATTTCACTGCACCTTTTACAGTCAGTCAGTCAGTCAGTCAGACTACTACTGGGTCATACAGTCAGTCAGTCAGTCATACAGTCATACAGTCAGTTGGTCAGTCGGTCAGTCAGTCAGTCAGACTACTACTGGGTCATACAGTCAGTTAGTCAGTCAGTCAGACTACTACTGAGTCATACAGTCAGTTAGTCAGTCAGTCAGACTACTACTAAGTCATACAGTCAGTTAGTCAGTCAGTCAGACTACTACTGAGTCATACAGTCAGTTAGCCAGTTAGTTAGTCAGTCAGTCAGTCAGTCAGACTACTACAGGGTCAGAAGGAAAAAGGGACATCATTCAGTATTAGACAGGTTTGAGGACCAAACATTTGAGGTAGCTAATAACAGAGAGGAAGAGGCGAAGTGAGAGGGATTACTGGGCCCAAAACTTGTCTTCTCCAGCTGGTGGCGTGTTTTTGTATGGAGAGTGTCGATTTGGTTAAGAAATAAATGTGTGGCTTATTTGCTGAGTGTGGCTTATTTGATCGAATAGAAGTTTCATAATGATTAGGTTGTTACGAGTGTACTGATATAAGTAGGACACGTGTCATCCTGGCAACGTTGAGAAACTGGTCGTCACCAGTTACCACAGCCACAAAGTCACGAACCCCGCCTATTTCTACAATTTATCTTCTTAAAATGGGATGTTAAACCTAACCCTAACCACACTGCTAACTTTATGCCTAACCCTAACCTTAAAACCAAGGAGCACATTTTAGTTTTTATGAATTTTTACGACATTGCTAATTTTGACTTTGTGGATGTGGTAACTAGTGGAAACCGTTGTGCCTGTAGCTCACACGCATAGCTGCCCTCTCATTGGTTAGAATGTTCCTACCTGATCTTACCTCCTCTCGACTGCCTTCTATTTTTGAAGACATTTATTTTCATTGATAGAGCAGCCACTACAGTACCTGATCAATATAATGGATAATCTGATAGAGCAGCCACTACAATACCTGGTCAATATAATGGATAATCTGATAGAGCAGCCACTACAGTACCTGGTCAATATAATGGATAATCTGATAGAGCAGCCACTACAGTACCTGATCAATATAATGGATAATCTGATAGAGCAGCCACTACAGTACCTGGTCAATATAATGGATAATCTGATAGAGCGGCCACTACAGTACCTGATCAATATAATGGATAATCTGATAGAGCGGCCACTACAGTACCTGGTCAATATAATGGATAATCTGATAGAGCGGCCACTACAGTACCTAGTCAATATAATGGATAATCTGATAGAGCGGCCACTACAGTACCTGGTCAATATAATGGATAATCTGATAGAGCGGCCACTACAGTACCTAGTCAATATAATGGATAATCTGATAGAGCAGCCACTACAGTACCTAGTCAATATAATGGATAATCTGATAGAGCGGCCACTACAGTACCTGGTCAATATAATGGATAATCTGATAGAGCAGCCACTACAGTACCTGGTCAATATAATGGATAATCTGATAGAGCAGCCACTACAGTAGATGATACCTGGAGTTGCTAGAGTTGCTGCTAGAGCTACTACTTGAATTACTACTAGTTACTACTAGAGTTGCTGCTAGAGTTGCTGCTAGAGCTACTACTAAAATTACTACTAGAGTTGCTGCTAGAGCTACTACTAAAATTAGCCACTACAGCACCTGGTCAATATAATGGATAATCTGATAGAGCGGCCACTACAGTACCTGGTCAATATAATGGATAATCTGATAGAGCAGCCACTACAGTACCTGGTCAATATAATGGATAATCTGATAGAGCGGCCACTACAGTACCTGGTCAATATAATGGATAATCTGATAGAGCGGCCACTACAGCACCTGGTCAATATAATGGATAATCTGATAGAGCGGCCACTACAGTACCTGGTCAATATAATGGATAATCTGATAGAGCAGCCACTACAGTACCTGGTCAATATAATGGATAATCTGATAGAGCGGCCACTACAGTACCTGGTCAATATAATGGATAATCTGATAGAGCGGCCACTACAGCACCTGGTCAATATAATGGATAATCTGATAGAGCGGCCACTACAGCACCTGGTCAATATAATGGATAATCTGATAGAGCAGCCACTACAGTACCTGGTCAATATAATGGATAATCTGATAGAGCAGCCACTACAGTACCTGGTCAATATAATGGATAATCTGATAGAGCGGCCACTACAGTACCTGGTCAATATAATGGATAATCTGATAGAGCGGCCACTACAGCACCTGGTCAATATAATGGATAATCTGATAGAGCGGCCACTACAGCACCTGGTCAATATAATGGATAATCTGATAGAGCGGCCACTACAGTACCTGGTCAATATAATGGATAATCTGATAGAGCGGCCACTTGCCTCTGCTAATAATGATCCCAAAAGAAGGTTTCCATCCCAAATTACACCCTACGTAGTGCCCTTTTGACCAGGGCCTAGATTGATGGTGGTTATGATAATGATGAAGATGATATCTGGTACTGCCATATTTAAAAATATGAATCCCAGAAAGCTGCCACATCAATTAGCTCTACACGATTCAGCCACACACACACACACACACACACACACACACACACACACACACACACACACACACACACACACACACACACACACACACAGTTACATCAGTGAGAAGCCCACCCCTGACTGCTGTATTGTCCTTGGGCTGCAGGCTGTGTAAGAGGATCCTGTATTGTCCTGCATGGCTTGGCAGGTCAAAGTGCTCTGGGGCATTGTGGCTGCGCTCCGTTCACTAGGAGGTACAGGGCATTCCTGGGAGCAGTGAGAGGCTCCAGTATCGTCTCAGGTGTTAGTACACTCAGAGTTAGTACACTCAGACCAGGGTGTGCCACCACTGAAGAGTTCAACCAATAACAGCAGGACAAGAAGTGACATTACTGGAGATCTAGCCATAACAGTACAGTAGCACAGAGCCGCTGGTAATCAGAAAACAGATGAGCGCATGGCCTGTGTTGTGAGATATGTTGACAGTAATTATGTGTTAATAACGGTGTACTCTTATGGACAACAAGAGAAGACTGAACGCATAATTTAGAGGGCTAGACATATTCTTGCTATTCTTCAAATGTCTCACTTACAAAATTTAGAATTTACTCTAGATTTAGAACTTTTTTGATGGTCAGGGGACAAGGAGAGACGGAGGCTAGATTTTCATCCCACCCTACCCCCAGTCTAGTTATCCCTGTTTTTGCATAGTTATACTCGGGTTTGACAACAACAAAGGCACCAAGAGATGCTGATGTATCCCCTACCTGACCCCCGCCAGATACCTCACGTCCCTGATGGGATTCCAGAGCTGTTCCGTCATAGCAGATATTATGTGTTGCTGAATAGGAATGCCTGAGGATCGACCTACGGGGCCTCGGGATCGGCTGTGGCTCGGTTTGACAGGAGACCGTAGGGACCGTAACTGAAGCTTGGAGATGGAGAGGGGATACCCTGGGATCCAGTCATGGGAATGTGAGCTCCGTTATCGGGTTGTCTCTGTCTCTGAAGCACCAGGAACACCCTGGATATGCAGGAGTTGTGGCAGTTGCAGTGGTGAACTCCAAGCAGAACTTTCTCTGCTCTCAACACAGCAGAGGAATGTTGATGTAGTCACCAGTGGAGGATGCTGAGGGGAGGACAGCTCATAATAATGGCTGGAATCGAGTCAATGGAATGGTATCAAACACACCAACAACGTGGTGTCCATATGGTTGATACCATTCTGCTGACTCAATTCCAGCCATTATTATGAGCCGTTCTCCGCTGTGGCCCACGGCACATGACAGTATTGCTACAGGACAGTAGCAGTTGCTACAGGACAGTAGTCTCTATACAGCAATAGTGACTATATCCAATGCGTTGAGATACCTGACAACTATAACAGAGACTGAACATAACATTTATTGAATAAAGTCATTCACATTTTAAATACACTACCGGTCAAAAGTTTTAGAACACCTACTCATTCAAGGGTTTTTCTTTATTTTTACTACTTTCTACATTGTAGAATAATAGTGAAGACATCAAACTATGACATAACACATATGGAATCATGTAGTAATCAAAAAAGTGTTAAACAAATCAAAATATATTTGAGATTCATCAAATAGCCACCCTTTGCCTTGAGGACAGCTTTGCACACTCTTGGCATTCTCTCAACCATGAGGCTGTCACCTGGAATGCATTTCAACTAACAGGTGTGCCTTGTGAAAAGTTAATTTGTGGAATTTCTTTCCTTCTTAATGCGTTTGAGCCAATCAGTTGTGTTGTGACAAGGTAGAGGTGGTATACAGAAGATAGCCAATGTTATAGTAAAATATTAATAATGTGAAAGCTCAATGTAAGACAGTCTCTTATCTTTTGAACAAATGGGCAGGGCCAGGTTAAGGTCCGCTGTGTATCGTGATCACTAGAGGGAGCTGTTGGTTCTTATTGACCACTGACATTCTGCTCATTGTGCCAGAGATAAACAGTATATTCCAAAGGAGCGATTGTCCTGTATTCATGGATGACATATGCCAAGTAAACTCCACACCAAAAATGAGTTTCACTGTAGTGAGAAGTTATGTTTAATTATATTTCCTACTTTATCACTTTGATGTCAAGACACTGGCTGGATTTAGGTTCACTATAACAACTATATGCCTGTACACAATGGGCAACCAGTAATTGCCTGCCAGATGTGTTCCAAGTCTGTAAGCTACAGCCTAGAGATGACAAGATATATCACATTCTGTATTACATTATTCACTAAACATCTATTTATCTACAGTGGGGCAAAAAAGTATTTAGTCAGCCACCAATTGTGCAAGTTCTCTCACTTAAAAAGATGAGAGAGACCTGTAATTTTCATCATAGGTACACTTCAACCATGACAGACAAAATGAGGAAAAAAAATCCAGAAAATCACATTGTAGGATTTTTAATGAATTTATTTGCAAATTATGGTGGAAAATAAGTATTTGGTCACATACAAACAAGCAAGATTTCTGGCTCTAACAGACCTGTAACTTTTTCTTTAAGAGGCTCCTCTGTCCTCCACTTGTTACCTGTATTAATGGCACCTGTTTGAACTTGTTATCAGTATAAAAGACACCTGTCCACAACCTCAAACAGTCACACTCCACAAACTCCACTATGGCCAAGACCAAAGAGCTGTCAAAGGACACCAGAAACAAAATTGTAGACCTGCACCAGGTTGGGAAGACTGAATCTGCAATAGGTAAGCAGCTTGGTTTGAAGAAATCAACTGTGGGAGCAATTATTAGGAAATGGAAGACATACAAGACCACTGATAATCTTCCTCGATCTGGGGCTCCACGCAAGATCTCACCCCGTGGGGTCAAAATGATCACAAGAACGGTGAGCAAAAATCCCAGAACCACACGGGGGGACCTAGTGAATGACCTGCAGAGAGCTGGGACCAAAGTAACAAAGCCTACCATCAGTAACACACTACGCCGCCAGGGACTCAAATCCTGCAGTGCCAGACGTGTCCCCTGCTTAAGCCAGTAAATGTTCAGGCCCGTCTGAAGTTTGCTAGAGAGCATTTGGATGATCCAGATGAGGATTGGGAGAATGTCATATGGTCAGATGAAACCAAAATAGAACTTTTTGGTAAAAACTCAACTCATCGTGTTTGGAGGACAAAGAATGCTGAGTTGCATCCAAAGAACACCATACCTACTGTGAAGCATGGGGGTGGAAACATCATGCTTTGGGGCTGTTTTTCTGCAAAAGGACCAGGACGACTGATCCGTGTAAAGGAAAGAATGAATGGGGCCATGTATCTTGAGATTTTGAGTGAAAACCTCCTTCCATCAGCAAGGGCATTGAAGATGAAACGTGGCTGGGTCTTTCAGCATGACAATGATCCCAAACACACCGCCCGGGCAACGAAGGAGTGGCTTCGTAAGAAGCATTTCAAGGTCCTGGAGTGGCCTAGCCAGTCTCCAGATCTCAACCCCATAGAAAATCTTTGGAGGGAGTTGAAAGTCCGTGTTGCCCAGCGACAGCCCCAAAACATTATGGCGGCAGGTAGCCTAGTGGTTAGAGTGTTGGACTTGTAACCGGAGGGTTGCAAGTTCGAATCCCCGAGCTGACAAGGTAAAAATCTGTCGTTCTGCCCCTGAACAAGGCAGTTAACCCACTGTTCCCCTGGCGCCGTAGACGTGGATGTCGATTAAGGCAGCCCCCCGCACCTCTCTGATTCAGAGGGGTTGGGTTAAATGCGGAAGACACATTTCGGTTGAAGGCATTCGGTTGTACAACTGACTAATAATGGTGACTTTGACTTTTGACATCACTGCTCTAGAGGAGATCTGCATGGAGGAATGGGCCAAAATACCAGCAACAGTGTGTGAAAACCTTGTGAAGACTTACAGAAAACATTTGACCTCTGTCATTGCCAACAAAGGGTATATAACAAAGTATTGAGATAAACTTTTGTTATTGACCAAATACTTATTTTCCACCATCATTTGCAAATAAATAAATTAAAAATCCTACAATGTGATTTTCTGGATTTCTTTTTCTCATTTCGTCTGTCATAGTTGAAGTGTACCTATGATGAAAATTACAGGCCTCTCTCATCTTTTTAAGTGGGGGAACTTGCACAATTGGTGGCTGACTAAATACTTTTTTGCCCCACTGTATCTGACTATCTATCTGTAGGTAGGGTACACCCCTTGTATGTGCTTTAGTTCATATTGGGATGGTAGCTTGAAGGGGTCCAGCTTTCGTCAAATTAATGTCAGATTTGACTTTTTGTAGCAGGTTAGGAGAATTAACGTAGCAGGTTAGGAGAATTAGGTTAAGGTCAATAAAAAGGTTATGGTTAGCTAAAATGCAAAAAAATATAATATAAGCTGGATTACTTCTAGCCATGACCTTCATATTGGGACGGGGATAAAAGTAGCCTATATCTTTTTACAACTGGACGACGGGATGTGAAGAAATGCAAATTCAGCGCATGTACATACCGTACACAGGCCACAGCACTGCATCACCCGAAGAACAACAACCAAGAATAAAACGTTGTCTTGAGCCACAGGTGTTATTGAAAGTGATTGCCACCGGCGACATTAAATCCCAAAAAAAGGAACACACCTCTTCCCAATTGCGCTCACACAGTACGTTTTATATGGAATATGCATAAGTTGTGTTGGACATTTATTTAGGACCACTGGATAACCAAACACGGAAAGTAAATTGTGTATTAGACTAGTTCTTACATCTGTGATTGATCTCTTATGCATAAACCCTTTAAGCTTTAATAATGCTCTGTGTAGACCAGTGGAGGCTGCAGAGGGGAGGACGGCTCATCATAAAGGCTGGAACGGAGCGATTGGAATGGCATCGAACACATGGAAACCATGTGTTGGATGTATGTGATACCATTCCACTAATTCCACTCCAGCCATTACCACGAGCCCGTTCTCCCCAATTAAGGTGCCAACAACCTCCTGTGATGTAGATTTAATGTCATATTTATGATCCTCTGGGTGTAATGTGATCATACCAAATAACCTACAGAATAATGGTAATTTAACTACAGTCCCTCTTACCATCTCAACACAGGAAACCATTTTCAAGATTTACATTTTTTTTTTCAACACTTCAAATGTTGGTCCTCTGCAGTTTACTATGGTCTACAAGTCATATGGCTAGCTGCTGAAAATGTATGTTAAAGTCATCCCAAAACAGAGCTGAAATGTTTCTACTTTCTACAGTCATCTTACAGGAGGCCCTTCTCAAGTTCCATCCACCATTGGAAGGCACCTACAGTAAGGCTACTGTCCTCTGTAAGGCTACTGTCCTGCAGCAAGGCTACTGTCCTACAGTAAGGCTAATGTCCTACAGTAAGGCTAATGTCCTCAGTAAGGCTACTGTCCTACAGTAAGGCTAATGTCCTCTGTAAGGCTACTGTCCTACAGTAAGACTACTGTCCTCAGTAAGGCTACTGTACAAAAGTAAGGCTACTGTCCTACAGTAAGGCTAATGTCCTTAGTAAGGATTCTGTCCTCTGTAAGGCTACTGTCCTCTGTAAGGCTACTGTCCTGAGTAAGGCTACTGTCCTCTGTAAGGCTACTGTCCTGAGTAAGGCTACTGTCCTCTGCAGTCAGAAGATCCACAAGGACTATGTTTGCTCTTGGGATTATGACATCACCACACCAGAGGCTATGGAGAGCGACAGACGGACCGACAGACAGTCGCCCAAGGTAAACCCACAGTTGCTAATGAGATGAGCAGATAGTGCGGGGTGGGGAGCAGGGTTGGGCTCTGTGTCTCTTCCAGGCCGGTTGTTGACTCAGATGTGGTGAGTAAACAGGGTGAGGCCCTCCGTGTGGTGTGGGCCCTTCATTCTCATGGAACCTGCCTAGTCTGTCTGCCAGCCTGCCTGCAAAGTGCACCCAGTGGATTATGGTAAAGCTGGCCTAGGGGGCCTGCCGCTGGTCTACCCTGACAGGAGGTGATAGATTAGGGATTTGTGAGGGCCGCTGTCAGCCCTAGGGGCCTTGCGGGGGCCAATGACGCACAGAGCCAGGAGGGCCACCCAATCTCCGGGCTCAGTAACGCGTCGACAAGGGATAATCATGTTTGTCGTGTTGGTTCCGGAGCCGGGGTCTGGGGAAGTGCCGGGGTCAGGAAGTGTGCAGTGGTCCTCTGCTCTGGGTGGACCAGTATCCTCCAGAGAGATGGGTACGATACAGTACAGGGAGTTACAGTATGTCAGTGGGTCTTGTGTAGGACCCTAGGTAGGTAGGGTTGTGGTGTAGGACCCTAGGTAGGGTTGTAGTGTAGGGCCCTAGGTAGGTAGGGTTGTAGTGTAGGGCCCTAGGTAGGTAGTGTTGTAGTGTAGGGTCCTAGGAAGGTAGGGTTGTAATCTAGGACCCTAGGTAGGTCGGGCTGTAGTGTAGGGTCCTAGGTAGGGTTGTAGTGTAGGGTCCTAGATAGGGTTGTAGTGTAGGGCCCTAGGTAGGTAGGGTTGTAGTGTATGACCCTAGCTAGGGTGAAAACTGAACTCCTTGTGGTCAGATGAATCGCGCGCCTAATGATGTTGACTAGATGACATGGGGTTGCCATTTAGGATAGGTTGCCATTTAGGACGCAGATCTGTCAGATCTGGTTGAAGAACATACAATTGCTATTTTAATGTTTTTTCCGTTTGAGAAAAAGGGAAAACATGCTGTACATTGATGTTGATTATGTCTCATGACTTAGGATAGGGGGGATATTTAGCTTGGTGTATGTGCGTCTTTGGGCATGTGTCAGGACACAGATTTGCATTGACGACGCATTTCATTACCTGTTCAACACAAATCACTCACACTGTCGACATCAGAAAAGAGAAAGCCAGAAAGAGAGAGAGATGACCAATCATGTGTGTGTTTGTGTGTGTGTCTGTAAGTATCTGTGTGTGTGTGTGTGTACGTATCTGTGTGTGTGTGTGTGTGTGTGTCTGTGTGTGTGTGTGTGTGTGTGTGTCTGTACATATCTGTCTGTGTGTGTGTCCCTAGCCATGTTCTGCTTTGACAGTTGGCATGGAGGATGCCGAGCGTCATCACCTCACCACGCTCCGTGTGTCACAGCCTGCTGCTTACCGCGTGTCACGCGTGGGCGGCTCCCAGACAGGGCCCAGACAGGACCACTTTCTACTCTCCCTCTCCCTCTCCCTCTCTCTTTCAATATACACGTCAGGACACAGATTTGCATTGAGGATACATTTAATTGCCTGTTCAACACAAATAACACACTGTCAAAATCATAAAAGAGAAAGCCAAAAAGAGAGACGACCAATCTTGTTTGTGTGACACCCCCTCTTTCTTTCTTTCTCTCTCTCTCTCTCTCTCTCTCTCTCTCTCTCTCTCTCTCTCTCTCTCTCTCTTTATATCTCTCCTTACAGGAGAGAACACCAACCATTAACTGGCAATTTGGGTCTTGTTGTCTGAATCATTGTTTTATGTAATTACTCCATGCATAGAGACAGAGAGCTCTTGGAGGGTGTTCCTCAGGAAGTAAAACCCTGTCCTGTAAATCATCAAAGTACCTCTCTGAGTGGGCCAGCCAGAGGAGAGAGTGCCAGTCCTCCACAGACCAGGCGTCGCTCTGACCCCACTCACACCCCCTGTAATTGCCTGCTTGTCGGGCTGCTGCTGTGTAATTTGTTAGTGGCGCTCTAGTGGCTGCAGGGTGCTGACAGGATAAGGAGCCTGAGATTTAATGCCCAACTTTCTCTCTCTCCCTCTCTCTATTTCTCTCTCTGTCTGTCTCTGTCTCTTTATCTCTCTCTCTCAGTTCAATTGCTTTATTGGCATGACGTGTTGATACTATCGCTCTCCCCTCTCTCACTCTTCCCCTCTCTCCTTCCCCCTCAGTTTCTTGCTCAATACTTTATGGTCTGGCCTCTGCTAGTTGTGGGATGCTGTGGCCCCATGTCAAGCCTAGTGCTGACTTTATACTGGAGCCATATATGAGGCATTGGGTCTGGCTTGGCTTCAGCCATTAAGGCCTGTCTCGGTCTTTGGGGCCTTGTGTGTACCCGAGAGATCCTACAGTTTCAGCAGATAGGGTTGCAAGATTCCAGAAAGGTTCCCAGAAAGGTTCCCCCTCCCTGTCTGGAGGATTGCAGATTCAGTGAATATTCCTACTGGAATTTTGCAATGCTAGCCAGCAGCCTTATCCAGTCTCATTGTCATTCCCCGATACTTATTTGAAACACTTTTTGTGGTCCACAGTATAGACGACTTGGTGTTGAACTGCTATATCAGTCATGAAAAGGCTATGTTTCACAATGACTCTATATAATGCAATAAATAATATTCTTACTGAGCTTATTAAATTCCTGAGCACAGATAATGGGTAAAGGCATCCTGACAGATGCCGTGCTTGTCCCCCTGCACTCCTGCAGGTGTGTGCATGTCAACGGTGTGTGTCTGTAGGCGTTGTGTGTGTGTGTCTGTGTAGGCGTTGTGTGTGTGTGTGTAGGCAGTGTGTGTGTGTGGGCGGTGTGTGTGTGTGGGCGGTGTGTGTGTGTGTGTGGGCGGTGTGTGTGTAGGCGGTGTGTGTGGGCGGTGTGTGTTCCCCGCAACGCGCCCACTCTGCATAAAGAGGGGCAGGAAGAGGGGAGGCCGCCTCTTTAGTGACAGTAGACCCCCTCCGGACCCTCTCTGTGGGTGTGGGCGGGGGACAGTTAGGCTCTATTCTTCCTCCTTTAAGACCCCCTCCAAGCCGCCACATTCTGGGGATGACTACCCGCCCAGGAGCCCTCCTCGGCCCATCTGTCTGCTCTGGCTGGGTGGAGGGGGCTGCAGGCTGGAAAGAGCCTGGGAGGGAATCCCCTCTATCTGGTTCTCCTGGAGGGGCTGACACGAACCAGAAACTACCACAACGTGAGTGCGTCTGAGTGCTGACTCAGGCCTATATCTATGGGTGGGGTGGGTCGGGTTGGTGGGAGTGTGGTTGGGTGGGTTTAGTGTTTGTGCGGGTCCATGTGGAAAGTGTGTGTGTGTGTGTGTGTGTGTGTGTGTGTGTGTGTGTGTGTGTGTGTGTGTGTGTGTGTGTGTGTGTGTGTGTGTGTGTGCGTGCGTGCGTGCGTGCGTGCGTGCGTGCGTGGAATAGAGGATGTATATTTCCGTACTACATTACCTAATTTCAATCACTCATGGTCATGTTCAGCGGGACTACTGTTTCCTTAACTGACTACCAGTTCATCTCTGGTGTAATAAAACCTGTTCTGTAGGTAGGTGATATGGTGGATTGGATCAGGCCCATTAGTAGCTGTTGATCACAACCAGTAGCTCTAATCTACCTGTTTATCTACACTGAGTGTACAAAACATTAGGAACATCTTCCTAATATTGAGTTGCACCCTCTTTTGCCATCCGAATAAATCAAATTTTATTGGTCACATGGACATGGTTAACAGATGGTATTGCAGTGAAGCAAAATGCTTGTGCTTCTAGTTCCGACAGTGCAGCAATATCTAACACGTAATCTAACAATTCCACAACAACTACCTAATACACACAAATCTAAGTAAAGGAATGGAATAAGAATATATACATATAAATATATGGATGAGTGATGACAGAGCGGCATACACAAGATGCAATAGATGGTATAAAATACAGTATATACATATGAGATGAGTGATGCAAGAGATGTAAACATTATTAAAGTGACTAGTGATCCATTTATTAAAGTGGCCAATGATTTCAAGTCTGTATGTAGGTAGCAGCCTCTCTGTGTTTAGTCATGGCTGTTTAACAGTCTGATGGCCTTGAGTTAAAAATGAACAGCCTCAATTGGTCTGGGCGTGGACCCTACAAGGTGTCCAAAGCGTGCGTGCGTGCGTGCGTGCGTGCGTGCGTCCGTGCGTGCGTGCGTGCGTGCGTGCGTGCGTGCGTGCGTGTGTGGTTGCTTTGGGTTAGTAGAACAGGAATGTTCTGTGATATGCACTCTCACTGAAATATGACCACAATCACAGACTTTAATATCAGTGGAAACAAGTGCAGTGTGAGAGCCCATGCCTTTCCCTCACTAAGATGAGTCAAGACTCCTTGGGCCAGTGTATTCAACTGCCTGTCCCTCACCCACAGTGAACTGGGAACATAAATGTATACATATTCTCAAACCTGGGAGACAGCTGGATATTTAAGATGTTTAAACACAAACACGCTGGATAAAACTTGCCCCGTGGACCGGTGAGAAATCACACTTCATTAATTCCTTCAGTGGGAGGACTCCGCTGGATGAATTGGCTAAACAGACCCAGGCGCTGCGGCACAAGGGCTGCAGGCATGGGAAAGGCCCGGCTCTGATAACAAGCAGTCCTCCTCCTCCTCAGTGCTCCAGGCTTTGGCCCTGACCTCCACCCCCTTCCCCCTGCCTCCCTGCTCTCTTTCCCCTCTGTAGGTGGGTGGAAGAGGGGTTTAGGTCAGCCAGGGATAGGCCCACAGCTGTTGGGGCTGGCTGGTCTGACTGTTTATTTGGGCAGGCCCAACCAAAATAAGCCCCGGCAGGCCTCACTCCTGAGGAACCTCGGCTCTGCCCTTTTTCTGTTAACAATAAGAAACAGCCCTGACAGAGGAGGGAGCTGCTCTATCCCAGGGAGAGGAATGGAATAGAGGATGTATATTTCCGTACTACATTACCTAATTTCAATCACTCATGGTCATGTTCAGCGGGACTACTGTTTCCTTAACTGACTACCAGTTCATCTCTGGTGTAATAAAACCTGTTCTGTAGGTAGGTGATATGGTGGATTGGATCAGGCCCATTAGTAGCTGTTGATCACAACCAGTAGCTCTAATCTACCTGTTTATCTACACTGAGTGTACAAAACATTAGGAACATCTTCCTAATATTGAGTTGCACCCTCTTTTGCCATCCGAATAAATCAAATTTTATTGGTCACATGGACATGGTTAACAGATGGTATTGCGAGTGAAGCAAAATGCTTGTGCTTCTAGTTCCGACAGTGCAGCAATATCTAACACGTAATCTAACAATTCCACAACAACTACCTAATACACACAAATCTAAGTAAAGGAATGGAATAAGAATATATACATATAAATATATGGATGAGTGATGACAGAGCGGCATACACAAGATGCAATAGATGGTATAAAATACAGTATATACATATGAGATGAGTGATGCAAGAGATGTAAACATTATTAAAGTGACTAGTGATCCATTTATTAAAGTGGCCAATGATTTCAAGTCTGTATGTAGGTAGCAGCCTCTCTGTGTTTAGTCATGGCTGTTTAACAGTCTGATGGCCTTGAGTTAAAAATGAACAGCCTCAATTGGTCTGGGCGTGGACCCTACAAGGTGTCCAAAGCGTTCCACATGCATGCTGGCCCATGCTTCCCACTGTTGTGTCATGTTGGGTGTGTATCAAGACTCCGCTCCCATGCACTGCCTGTCTGTCAGTCAGCGGTGTAGGTCAGTGGCCAGTGCTCAGGGAGGGGCAGCTGTCCGTCAGGCAGGCATGGCTACTGGAGCTACATATGGCTGTTCCATCAGGGCCTACAGACGGACTGCCAGGCCTGCAGTTTGTCAGAGTAGTGAACAGTGCGAAGTCGGAAAGACCTGTTGAGGACATGCGGTCAGTCCAGTGTGTTTGAACAACACCGATGTCAACGTATTAAGTGATGAGGATCAGGGCTACACTGGATATCAACAACATGACAAATATGGAGAATTAATCACCATCAAGGTAAGAAAGTCACTACTGTCAATGCTTTCAAAAGCTACCATTCATTTTACAGAAGATCATTGACACCAGACATAACCCCCCCCCTCCCTCCCCACCAATGTCCCCCCCAAAACCCCCTCTCCGCTCTGTGGCCCATCACTCTCTACTTTAACAGTGAGTGGGTGACTCCTGAGTGGGCCTGACAATGGAGAACATGTGTCTGTTTCAGAACAAGCCCTAACTTGTCTGACACCTCATTTGGGATGCGGCCCGAAAAGCCACTGCTTAAAACAAAACGATCTTGTTTTCTCAGACAGGAATTTGTTTTCCGTGCATTTGTTCTCTTCCTGTTCTTCCTATTCCAAATAAAAGAGCCGATTCCGCCTTTTTCCTGCTGAGTAATGAATAGAAACACTTGTCTTTGATTCATTAGTTGGCGTTAGAAGCGCTGTACGCGGTGGTCAATTGGATTCAGATCTTTAGAATCTGTCTAATTCTTCAAGCATGGAGAAATCTGTTATTGTCTGTCTGCGATTAGCTAGTTCTGTTCTCTCTTTATAAACTCCATGTGAACATTAAATAGGAGCCCACTTCTGAAACGGCTTTGATGGACGATATGAGCAGCTAAATGTCCTTGTCTGCTTTCCAACGGCTCAATGTGGACAGATTAATCAGGACCAATGTAGGAACAACCAACGTTTGTCTGTCGATTTAGTTTTGCTTCCCAAGGCTGCGTAGTCCGTTTCATGGTCCATGGAAAAACAACGAGGCTGTCTTACACCATGTAATGAACTCCATGTCCTTGGGTCAAACCCAAGTCAGCATTGTCCTCGGCACGGTGTGGAAACAAAGGCACCTGAGCATCTCTCTCTCCAACATCGAAGGGAACTTATTTTCATTATTTTAACGAAGGCACCTGAGCATCTCTCTCTCCAACATCGAAGGGAACTTATTTTCATTATTTTAACAAGGGCACCTGAGCATCTCTCTCTCTAACATTATTTTCCACAAACAGGCGTTGACAAAGTAGTGATTGAACGAGTACATGATGTGGAATAACAGTTGTAGGCTACAGCCACTACACTTAGCAATTCAGAGCAGTATGTCAGTGTAGGAAATGTTAAAGGCTATTCGAGAAGACACTCCTCTCTTCCTTTTTACTCCCAGTTAGATAGAGCAAATATCTCCTGTCCCCCTCATAGAGGACTGCAGTGTTGTAATGCCATCTAGGTTCAGTATGAGTCGTTCAGAATGGAGGAAAGAGCTCTAAAGGCTTCAGAAGCGGGTCAATTGATTTGAGTCTGGTAGTGAAAAGAAGATTTCAAGGTGTTTTAACACTCCTGAACTGAGTCGAATGGTATTTCCACAGTCGCAGTCTCAGTCTCTAACTTTCTAGGGGAGAGAGAGAAGGGGGAAAGGGGGATAGATAGGGGGGAGAGACGGTGGACAGTGGGGGGCGTATGGTCAGTGAGCTCAGCTGACCTCTGGACACGGTCACAGAATGAAGCTGCATCTTTTTATGTCATGCAACATTTTTTTTACAGCCAAGTTCTTTGATTTCTGACTGAGGATGTCTCCATTGTGTTTGCCCCATCCATGCCTTAATGTTTCTATATTGGCTTGTGTGCTTTGCCAAACATTTAGGGTTGTACTGAGCTAACATGATTTGTGTGTGAGGAGGAAAGGCCTACTGTTAACTGCTTGACTCTATCCTTTTTTCCGTCTCTGTTCGGAAATGCGTCTAGTCCATTTTCATTCTACACGATGTTTAAAATATGTTATTCTGGTGAAGATAGATATGCAAGAAGTAAGTACGGTTGGATTCATCTCATGTATTTAATTGGCCAACTGCTAATTGACGTTATCGCTCCCTGTGCCACTGACGGCAGAACAAGCTGAGGTGTTTTGAGAGAGAGAGTGTGAGTGTTAGGGGGCACAGTAGGTGGGTTTATGTTTGTGGCGGATGCATGCTGGGATTAATTCATCACAGCTCTCGGAATGTTCTGCATTGTAGGCTAGATCCAACATACACGTTATTGAAATATGTTGACCGTACTAGTGTGTGTGTGTGTGTGTGTGTGTCCTATGTCTTTTTTGAGTGTATCTCACCACACACACCTCTCATAACTCTCCCAATTTCCTCTTGGGTTTATATTACCCCTCATCACATCTGTGGTCTCTGACAAGACCAACATGATATTACCCCTCATCACATCTGTGGTCTCTGACAAGACCAACATGATATTACCCCTCATCACATCTGTGGTCTCTGACAAGACCAACATGATATTACCCCTCATCACATCTGTGGTCTCTGACAAGACCAACATGATATTACCTCTCATCACATCTGTGGTCTCTGACACGACCAACACGTTATTTAGTCATCATTGTCTTGACATCTAGCTCTAGTCAAAGCCTGGGAGGTCAGATCTGTGTTCTCACAGACAGAAATCAATATGTGGTGTTCTGCTGAATGAGCCGTTTTCTATCTCTACATACAGGCCTCTTAACTAGCTGTGGACAGGGCCATTCTCAGACAGACCCCATGATGACTAGTCAACCTCAGCCGTCTGTCTATGGGAAGAGATTCACCCTGTTGTCTGACAAAGGTTCTACACTGGTTGATCTGTGTGGTATTTTATGGTACCTGTATTTATTGTCTCTTCTCAGGGAGCTTCAGATCTGGATGGCAAACAACACTATGTCTACTTCCTTCCTCTAGTCACTGAGGGATGACTAGCACTTACCGTCATTTGCTAGCTAACTCCCCTTACCGCTGCTGGAAATGGAGCTCCCCTCTCCTGCTGGAATGTCCACATTAACTCTCCCTCCAGTTTGTGTCTGTCTGTCTGTCAGCAGCTTTGATGTGGTCCATGATGTGTCAACTCTGCCACATCTCTGCCCTGACCCGGGAAGGCTGCCCTGGGTCAGCACACTCAATGGCTTACCCTGTCCTCCCTCATGGGGAAAAAAAACCCTAGCCCACAACAGACTCTCTTGTGCTGGGACTCTGTAGGCTCTCTGTAAAGGCATTCCCACCTGTGGCAGGCCCTGGGACGGACAAAGGGGCGTGTGAAATATCAGTCTGGTAAGGTCAGGCCTCAGAGAGTAGGGTAGTTGTGAATCTAATACCACCAACACAAAGGGTTCCAAAACAGTTATTTTGTTGTCCCCATAGGATAACCCTTTTTGGTTCCAGAGAGAATACTTTTTGGTTCCAGAGGGAACTCTTTTTGGTTCCAGAGATCACCCTTTTGGGTTCCATGTAGAACGCTCTATGGGAAAGGTCCTACATGGAACCTAAAATAGTTCTACCTGGAACCAAAAAGGTTCTACCTGGAACCAAAAATGGTTCTTCAAAGGGTTCTCTTACGGGACAGCCGAAGAACCATTTTAGATAGCACCTTTTTCTCTAAAAGTGTCTCGTCCTGGGAAGGCCTGCATAATATGATACACATGCGACATCCTGTCTGGGCCTGGCCTGGCTTTGTGTCTCTCTGTGTAGTGTGGTAATATCTATCATTTATACAACGGGTGGGTCTAATCCTGAATCCTGATTGGTTAAAAGCGCATTCCAGCCGGTGTCTATTCCTCAAGTTACCACCGGTTAAATCTATGAAGTTAAAATGCCTATTTACTCTGTCCCATCTGACTGCACAATCCACTGTCTCATCAGCCCAGCCAGGTAATTTATAAACTTGATCTCCACTATTAAAAGCATCTCGACATTATCTCCCATTTCTTTTAGACTAACATTTCGTTTTCAACAGCGGAGATTTGTATTAACCTTACTGTCTGTCTCTCCGACATTTGCAACATTGTTTCAATATTCAAATTTGATCTCCTGTAGTAATGAATATGTTGGGAGTCGGGATGAGACAGACAGGTAGGCAGCTTTTCTCAGCCAGGGGGTGAGGTGTGTGTCTCCGCGTGTAGTGTGGTAATATTTATCATATTTACAGGACCAGTCAAAAGTTTGGACACCTACTAATTTGAGATTCTTCAAAGTAGCCACCCTTTGCCTTAATGACTGCTTTGCACACTATTGGCATTCTCTCAACCAGCTTCATCACCTGGAATGCATTGAAATCGTTGTCCAAATTGCCATTGATAAAATTGAATTGTGTTCGTTGTCCGTAGCTTATGCCTGTTCACAACGTTGACATCAGCAATCCGCTCGCCCACACAACGCCATACATGTGGCCTGTGGTTGTGAGGCTGGTTGGACATCCTGACAAATTCTCTAAAATGGCATTGGAGGCGGCTTATAGTAGAGAAATGAACATTCAATTATCTGGCAACAGCTCTGGTGGACATTCCTGCAGTCAGCATGCCAATTGCACGCTCCCTCAACTTGAGACATCTGTGGCATTGTGTTGTGTGACAAAATGCACGTTTTAGAGTGGCCTTTTATTGTCCCCACACAATGTCCACCTGTGTAATGATCATGCTGTTTAATCAGCTTCTTGATATGTCACACCTGTCAGGTGGATGGATTATCTTGGCAAAGGAGAAATGCTTACAAACAGGGATGTAAACAAATTTGTTTGATAGAAATAAGCTAATAAACCTTTTGCGCGCATGGAACATTTCTGGGATCTTATATTTCAGCTCATGAAACATGGGACCAACACTTTACATATTGTGTTTATAGTTTTGTTCAGTGTAGATGGCAGAGGACTTGTCTGATGTAGGATTATTCTATCACATGTTCCAATAATCAGTGCTCTGGATACCGTAGAGATACGTTTTGGCACGTCAGATGGGAGAAGGGAGTACTGGCCCTTAGGCATTGTCTTGAGCCATGTGGCCAGAAGTGGCAGAGAGCACATCAATTTGGAGCCGAGCCTACGTGTGTGTGTGTGTGTGTTGCCAGATGGGGAGCGGCCGTGCGGTGCAGTGATCCTTCAGCGCTGTCTGTAGGGAGTGTTATGTTTGACTGTCAGAGGCTGCTCTCCCTGAACAACAGGTCAACTGTCATCTGATCTGTGATTAGAGGAATCACCACATGTTCAGTTCTCTCTCTGCAGAGCTGTGCTGCCTGGCCAGGGAATATGATATGAAGACATATAAATTCATATGGTAGGGGAGATATCCTACACCTACAGAATAAAGATGGACAAGGCCAATATATTAAATCTCTTACCATTTAAAAAAAATAAATGTATGTAATAGCAGCCAACCCATCAGAACAGAGACAGTGTGTACATTTAGAGGGTCGTTTTAGCACGCATTAGGGATGTAAGACTCACTGTCAAGACCCACTTCATCTCTAATTGACTCTCCAGTGAGTTACTCATTGACCCTGCTGCACCTGTGTGGAGCTTTTTTTTGCAGCCTCGTTAACGGGGCGCAGGCCTTTTGATTTAAATCCACGTTGTCTCCCAACTTAACGACGGGGTAAAGGAAAGGAAAATGCTGGCGGTGAGGCGGGACCAAGAGGAGACTGCTGTTCTTAGTCTTACCCGGTCTATCTGGGATTCAGCACTAGCCCTCCTACCTGGCTTTGATGGCTTAAAATGTTTTACCCAATTTTGCCAGTCTGCAGGGCTCTCTGAAACTCCTCTTAAGCTGCCCATTGACATATAGCAGCAAATTAGGGTGTCATGAACACATTTTTTGCATTAATTGTGGAAGTTCTTCTTCTTAGTCCAGGATAGGTTCTCAGGCTTGACTTTCTCTCGCTCCTGCTTTTCATAATTGGCCAGGCAGTCTCTGTTAATTAGCTGTGGTGTGGATGCTAGCTCAGTTGTGGTGTGGATGCTAGCTCAGTTGTGGTGTGGATGCTAGCTCAGTTGTGGTGTGGATGCTAGCTCAGTTGTGCTGTGGATGCTAGCTCAGTTGTGCTGTGGATGCTAGCTCAGTTGCCTTTAGTTAGGTTCGACTATAAGGTTCAAGATTCCACTCTCTCTGGGGTGGTGAGAGGTGCTTGGTGACTGGTACCCTGTGTGAGTGATTGGCAGAGGGCTTGTGGGGGCCCTCACAGAGGGCCTGTGGGGCCCCAGGCATGGCTTGTGGAGGTGCTGGTCTCCTGAGGAGAGGTTAAGGAGTGGGATCAGGGCCTCCCTGGGTGTCGATGGCTCGCTCTCTTCCGTAATGTCATCCATGCTGGGACCTAATCTAGTTATTCTATTAACAAATTCTTCATCAGGGGCCCAGCGCCTGACACTCCCAGAAAGACATCCAGAGGGGGACTACAAATTTCCAGCAGCAGGACACTGCTAAGAGAGGAGCTGAGGTACCTGTAAAGGTTCTTTGCCTGCCCACAGAGAGAGCACTCATGCTGGGCACCACGCTGCTCTCTAGCCCCTGGTCAGCCATGGAGCTCCGGAGTGCGGAAGCCGGTGCCATAGTTACTGAGGAACACAATGGGCAGGGGACACAATGGGAGCACTATATCACACATACTGTCAATACATTTAAAGGCAGCCCACAGACAATTAGCTGAAAGGGCGCCAAGGTTTCAAGGTTTCTAGGCTCCAACTCTGCAGGCCACGGGAGACGAACTGTCCACCCACGCGCAAGTGGCAGCTGGCGACGCTGCCCAGAGAATACATTGAGACTCCCCGGGACTACACGGTGACCTCTAAGTGTGTCCAACAAATGGAATGCATGCTGGGCTGCTATTCAGTGGGGCTCCACGATGGTTTCTGACTTGATTAATGAGGGAACTATCTCCAATCCAGGCGGTGGCTTTTTGTGACGATCAAAACAACCTAACTGTATGTTTCTAGGTTCGGGTCTTTGATGTAGTTGTGATATTGTCTCACAAAATTTTTACTTTTTGGATATTAAGGAACCTAGCCAATTGCCATGCTGTTTCCTGGCGACAGCTTTCGATTGGTTGCCTCAACAAAGTCCTTTATGCTATTCTTGTTCAGCTAAATGAGGCTAAAGTGGGTAATCTCCACATCTTGGACCTTATAATGTCTCCCTCAATTAGATTTTCGTAAAATAATTAAAAAAACATTTTATTTGCAACTTGCACGTAATCACATCATCCAACAAGAAAAACAAATGCCATCTTTGATTTAGGCGAATGGGAAAGAAGTCCATCTGTTCATAATAGCCTAACAAGAACCAAAAGGCCCTTTAGGGCAGTCAGAGCTCGCCTGCCTTCTACAACCAGAACAATTGCAAGGCTCTAAACTTACAGTACTTCTAACGTGGCCCGGTATGATGGATTCATTTAAACGGCTTGGCAAGCAACAAACAGTTCTCAACAGGATGAGAGGCGACGCTCGTCTTTTATTCTGACCAAAGATGGACTCTTTAAACCACATTTTCTAAAGATGGAATTAGACTTTGATCCATCAAAGCTGGTTGGTTTTGTTCATTAGCAGAAGGTTTCAGGGGACAAAAGTTAAAAGGAAAATCACAAGAGATGACTCAACGGCATCAAGAGAAGAAACAGCTAAAAACTGGCAACACAGTTTAAGTTGAGTGCTCTGGTGCCGGGTAAGCATGAACATGTTGTGGCTTTTTAGAGTGGTTTGAGAAAAGCTGCAGCAGAACAGGGCCAGAAATGAGTGTAACCCTCAGCTTTCTGTAAATCTGACCGATCTATAAATCATCCCTCTGGCCACTGCACTGACCAACACTGACCGCTTCACCCCATTGGCCAGGATCTCAGCCTGTGTCCGGACGGTGCCCTGACCCCGTAAACTCTGCCTGAGCCTCTCGGCCAATGGATGTCAAGGTGGTCAGCGCAGCGACCCGGCAGCCTGGGCTACCCGCTGCTCTGAAATAATGCAATTGGACACAGACTTCAGGATGATGGAGCACAAGGAATTATCAACGCTGACCACTCCAATGGCCACTGACCACTGCAGCCAACGTTGACTGACCACTGCTTATGTGGCACAGAAACATGGTCCTTTTGATATGATGTCACATATGCTTTTTTCTTCATCTATCCATATTGTTTTTTATTTTTAGGATGCTGCTACTCTAGTATTTTCGAAAGGTCAGGGATGAAGGCAGTTGTGTTTCAAAGGTCATTGTATTCTATGGCCTTCTCTTCCCATATGCTGATGTTTGTCTTATGAGTCCGGATACATTCACAGAAGCGCATACAAGAGGATAACCTGTAGCTTAAGATAACACTGTAATTTAGATAATAATGTTGTTTTCGTCAAATAGGCTAGTATAACATAGAAGTATGAATATTGCTTGCATATAAGCTTTCGTCTCTAGAGTCACTTTAGGTGGTGAAAATGGCTGACGTATTTAGTGACTCCAGTGCTTTTATTTACTGTGGGCTTTTCTCAATCAACCCCTGTACACAAGTCCCATTAACCCATTCATTTAATCCCACTCTGACGATCCAAACTCATGTGGTTTCTGCTGAGGCTGACATCTCCATCTCACTGTCAGCGCCTCTGCATTGTTTATGACCCTGGGTTCATGCTGTCAGCGTCATTACTAACATTGACCCAGACTAACAATAGTTCTACATGACTCTGGCCTCATGCGACTAAACCCCTGTCAGTCTGTCCTGAGGAAGGTGTTTCTCTTGGTTCCGGTCCCTCTCTCTCTCTCTCTCTCTCTCTCTCTTTACTGAGAATGTTTGTCAGTCCATGGACATGACAGTGTTTCCCTCTTTCTCTCTCTTTAATGAGAATGTGTGTCAGTGTCTCTCGCTCTCTCTCTCTCCCACCTGAAGGACCCCCTCCAGGTCTACACAATTAGCATCCTCCTGACCCTGCGGAGTTCAACTCTCAGTGGAGGCTGCTGAGGGGAGTACGGCTCATACTAATGGCTGGAATGGTGTCAATGGAATGGTACCAAGCATATGGCTTCCATGTGGTTGATACCATTCCATTGACTCCATTCCAGCCATTACTATGAGCTGTCCTCCCCTCATCAGCCTCCACTGAAACAAATGCACCCGACTGACCGGCAGTTTAAGCAGATTACTTGTTTGGGGACCTGGCCCAGGTCCCAGGCTGAGGGAATTTCCACAAGGTGCGTTTGCATTACAGAGCAGCATGAGAAATGCAACTGGATCTACTTCACCTGAGAGTTCACCGGATGTCTCTCATGGTTAGTTGGTTAGTGGTGAGATTTAGTCTCGGTGTCAGTGAGAACCGGACGTTAGGGAATTTCTGTAATAGAAAATCAAAATATATTTTATTCAAGCACATTTTCATATAGAGATATTCACTTGTTTCGTCTGCCTTCTCTGTCGCTGCCTTCATTTGTAAATTCAATGAGTCATTCTGGAAAAATCTGGAAAGCTATAGCATGAAATTGGGTATTGTGTTTGCCTTCAAAACACCAAGGGTTGTCTTCAAAGCATTTTGAATATGCACCAGTAGAGACCATTACTCATCTCTGGACGTGGTTAGGCGTGAGGTCTTGGCACATTACTTTGGGCTTTCTGTGGTCCCCTATGTTCCAGTGATATGGCCCCCGGATGGAGAGAGGGTGGAGACCTGTCACAGTGGACCAAGCTGAAAGGGCCATGATGGACTACTGATGGCAGAATCTGTCGGCTTTGTGAATGGAGTTTAATGGAGGAATATGGCGCCGTACGTGTAGAGGGAAGGGACAAGGACAGAGATGGATGGGAGAGGTCATGAGCTTCCTCTGGCCCAAAGCCCCAGAACCTTATCTCTGACCCCCAGTGGACGATCGATTGGCTCTGGAGCATTGGTCATTGACCAAGCCAGCTCTGTGCTTACATCCCATCCACAGGCTCATGGGTTTCACATTGTCCACCTTCATCCTTCATGGATGTGTTTCTATATGGAGATTGAAGGACACATTAGGAAAGATGGAGGTGGTGTGTGGAGTGGCCAGTTGAGTTTAAGATGAGGGAGTTTGCAGAAAGACCTGGCCACAGTGTGAGGTGGTTGTGGGGGTAGGGAGAGGTCTTATTTGGCCCTGAGCATGGCTGGAGGGGCTGCAGTCTGCAGACGTGAACCATAGTGCCCTGCAGTGTAACCATTAGGGGAACAGGACGGGGTGAGCCCAGGGGATGTCTGCCCTACAGGGTTCTAATCCAGAATCCAGGGCTTCGCTTTGGGAAAGACGAGTTGATTTCCTGAGCTCCTGGGTTTCAGGCAGGTGCTTTAGTAGTCCCAAGAACACAATTAGCCTGTCCTGGGGTTTGGCTACCTTTGTTGCCGTCTAATCCCATGGGAGCATTGACTCTTGCTTCGTTATCCCAAATGTAAAAGTCAGCAGGGGTGTCATTTTGGCTTGGTTACCTTTATTGTAAAGATGTTCTTAACAGTCAACCTCCACAAAAATGTCTAAAATAAAAGAAGGACCAGAAATCTTTGTAAGATTTTAGAAGTCGCTTCACAGACCAAGTCACTGTTCTTGGTGCAGTTGTTTCTTCTAACGATGTATCACCCCTCTATTCAAGGAGTGTTCTGTTTGACTTCGTCCATCTACCTAGTTGACTCGTTCCCATCATTGACATCTTCATCTCCCAGCCTTCAGTCTGTTGGCATCTGCTGCCTCTGTTCAGAGCTGATCTTCGCCTCCTCACGTCTTAATCTGGCCCTCCGACTCATTCCTCTCATTACAGCCCAGCTCTGAGCTGCTGCGTGAGAGTGAAATGAATTGTGTGCTAAGCAGAGTGGAATTAACGCCTTGCTCTAAAATCTGTGGCCAGGCCGGCTTAGCCTCTCACTGATCCCCCCTGATCCTGCGTGTTACAGAAGCTTGGCCCATTGTGTATAGTGAGATGATTGTGTGGTTTCAGGCCCTTGTCTCTGTCTCTTTTGTCTTTGGGGGGGCTGAGAGATTTCTCCTTTTTGTCCCCCTCCTCGTTCGTCCTTTCAGGCGGTATCACAGCTGCCCCTTTAAGTCACTCAGGACACAGGGCGACCCCTCACTCCCCAGGACCCTACTGTAAAAGAAAAACAGTCAACAACAACACCCAAGACTTGTTAGACTTTACTATTCCACAGTTTGTTTGGCGAAATGTCTTGGCTCGTGTAAGAACTCAAAGCAACAACTACAATATTTGTGGAATCTTTTTTTGTCACTTAAATGTATCGCTTCAGTCTTGTCATTTCATGTCAAACATGAGAGGAATATTGAGTTATTTGGCTTATATTTATTTTCATCTTTGCTTGCAAACTAATTAGCCAGCTGATTTTTCCGTGGTAATATGTGTGTGTGTGTGTGTCCCAACCCCTATTTTACGCTGCTGCTACTCTCTGTTTATCATATATGCATAGTCACTTTAACTATACATTCATGTACATACTACCTCAATTAGCCCGACTAACCGGTGCCCCCGCACATTGGCTATCCGGACTATCTGCATTGTGTCCCGCCACCCACCACTCAAACAAACCCCTCTTTTACGCTACTGCTACACTCTGTTTATCATATATGCATAGTCACTTTAACCATACCTACATGTACATACTACCTCAATCAGCCTGACTAACCGGTGTCTGTATATAGCCTCGCTACTGTATATAGCCTCGCTACTGTTATTTTTCACTGTCTTTCTACAGTGTTTTTATTTATTTATTATCTATTGCTCACCTAATACCTATTTTTTACTTAACAATTGCACTGTTGGTTAGGGCCTGTAAGTAAGCATTTCACTGTAAGGTCTACACCTGTTGTATTCGGTGCACGTGACAAATAAACTTTGATTTGATTTGATCATGTCTGAGTAAGGTTTCCCGCTGTATTTGGCCCTTCCTGTGTACTCCAACCATGTGCTGTCTAGCCATCTGCCCTCTCTAAAGATGCTGACTCATTGAGAGCCTAGAATACTGTATAACTAATATACGGCCAAACAGCTTGGTAATGATTTTATGGTCTCTGGAATGACACCCTGCAAAATAAAACTACAGGATTCCCACAAAAACCTTACATGGTTGTAAATATGTATTAACCAGAAAATGGACCCTGTTTGGCATCATTTAGGGGAGACAAAGACTGGATCTTTCACAAAGGGGGAAGATGCAGGGAGAAAGAGGGGATTCTACTTAGCTAATGAGTTTCCCCATAGAGATATAAAGAGGTGGGTCTTTAAGGAGAAGTAATTGCCCCACTGGTTGGGCCTGATAGACTGTAACGTGTGAGGATTCAGAGCTCTATGCCCACTGTCCATTGTCTCCATGCTAATCCAGCCGGGGACAGTTATTCTTCGGGGTGGTTTTTTATTGTGCAGTGGGCTGGAGGGGAGAAAGTCATTAAAGATAAACTTTTCAACCAGGCTTTGTTGAGTGTTCCCTTCTTTGGAGTTTGTTGGGTCTCAAAGGGAAGGACTCCCTCCATCCCCAAATAAAAATAAAACCTTTACCAGTTAGGAGGGCCAACCAATGGAGGGCCAACCAATTTTACTCAGTCCTTAATGCGCAAGGGCTCTTCTCAACCAGCACATCCCTATCGCTCTGGCCATCTCAGATAGTCTCTTCCCTTGTTCCTTAGGAGAATTGGCTAATCATTATGAAAGTGGACAGCGTACAATTGTGCCAAATGGCCAATACGTGTGGAAAGATCAACTTCAAAGCACTATGTACTACAGGAGAACACTGTTCTTTTGACATAATGGTAGGTCCTGAAGGTCTATTGGGTGTCCAACTCAGTGCAGGAGCTTGACTGGGCTAATGAAGTGTCTTCAAACTTAATGCCATTTTTTCCATGTGCAAAATCAAGATATATTGTTTGTATGGCGGAAGCAAGATTTCCCAGTAAAACATGAAACACACAGAGAATCTCACTGCGATTAGACTGCCGATAGGTACTTATCACATTGGTAGGCTGTTCCTTCTCTTGCAAGAACAAAAGTGGTACCTGCTGCATGCCGACCCAGTAGCAACAAACCTACCCATTCTACTTGTTGAATCGGAATGCTCGTCAGTGGCCAACAACTTGACTTTGAGCCATTTAGAGAGCACAACCCCCCACGTGGAGGAGACAAAAAAAAAGTGAAACAAAAATAGGGCATTTTCTCCGCACTGCCACGGATGAGCCACTCACACTTCATATGCAATGTAGGCTATGGGGGTGGTTGTGCACTTACGCAATGCACACAACACTAAATACTTCCTCCAAGCTAGCTAACATTATAAAACAATCAAAATGGATTAGCTAGTTTCCATGAAACAGCTGCTTGTGTTAGCTGCTGAGTGTCGCTAGCTAGATAGCTAATGTTAGGTAGCTAGCTAAACAGTTGGCTATGGGCTAGCACTGGCAGTGTGGGACTATGGAGAGTGAATTAAATTGTTTCTTCGTCATCTTTCTAGGTAGTTATCTAACTGAGGCCATCTGGCTAGTAGCAACAAGGGCTTTCTACAAAATAGCAACGTTAGTGCAGCTAGCTTGGAATCAAGACCACGGACATGCATTGCCAAACAACGCTACTGCCACCTTCTGGTTTGGAGTATTTTAACAAGGCTGAGTGGCTGACTGCTTCCAAGGTCTTTGCTGTGTGAACACAAAAGAGATAGCACCTCTGAACAGAGTGTCAGCAGTCAAAGTGCTGTCGGCAGGTAAACGTTTGACAATCCTACTGGTGTGTTTGAGATTTTTAAGGCATATTTGTTAAAACTGTTCACTTCATATCTTATTCTCAGTCTATTATACAGCAACATGACAGCTAATGCAGCAAGTGTAGCACGTTTAATGACTTCAATAATTCCCCCTTTGTTATATCAAACTCAAATCAGCCACTGTGTTATATGCCTGGACTGGGGGGATATCTGTGTTTTGGGAGAGATGAGAACTTGGAGATTATACCTCCAATTGAAATGTGAAACAGTTATTGCAATTACCCATAACCTTAGCGCCAACCTCGCCTGAAACAATGCAACTATTTTCAAAGGCTTGAGAAGTGCGTCCCTGAGAGGCAGCATGAGATAGCAAAGAAGCCATCATTAAAGGTAATGATGGAAGAGGAGCTCTTTCATGAGAGGACCCAGCTTTCCTAAACACCTTGTGTTTTATACTTGTGTAGGTGAAGTGAAAGCATTTAACATTAGAACAAGCAGGATGCTTAGTATTTGAATGTAATTTCTTTAAGGTCAATAGAAATATTTGATAAAGGGTTATACAGTAATTGCTTGATAGATACTGTGACACGGATGATTTAGAGATTTTTCCTTTTTCGTCTATTTGGTTCTGCCAGAGAGCGTCTGATAAATAACACGGTACGGCGTGTTTTCAGATGGGATCTGGCTTGGACATGGTCTGTCTTGGACATGGTCTGGCTTGGACATGGTCTGGCTTGGCTATGTT